>WYDI02025301.1:0-74329 GCA_009867235.2 Psittacus erithacus | reverse complement strand
CTCCAGAATGTTCTTTCCTCTTCTGCCTTTCAGAGGTAGAGGGACTTCTGGAGGCAAAGGCATGACCTTGGTGTTTAGCAGCCCTTTTAATAGCCTATTAAGCCTACACAAAATGAAGCAAACTATAAGGAAACCTAGGAGAGTGTCCAACACCCATGATGTCCAGGAGCAAGGAGGTCTAAATCTCCTTTGTTTGCTTTGAATCTATCACTCATTAGGGTCTTGATTATCAAACTGGATGGCACACTTGCTCCATGGCCTCATAGCAGCGTACATCACTTTTACTTTTCCCATCTATGTCATTCTAGCACAGCAGTCCTCCCATCTCTTTGGTATTTGCTCTGCTTTGCATCTTTCTAATTGGGCTGTATTATTTTTTGAACTTAATTTAGCGTATTTGTTGTCATACCAGCATTGTTCTGTGGCCTAAATAGCTCTTCCTCCCTTTAAGGCATTTTGGATGAAAGGCCTGTGGTGCTGTGAAATCTGTGGAAGTGAAGGGCACATTGAGAGAGGAACCAGGAGCTGCTAAAGATTAGAAGATGTGAAGGGAGGAGATACGTGGTTGGCACAAGACAGTCAAGCTCTACAGCTGCCCAGTAGCTTATAGCAGCTAAGCCCTGGTTTGCCCTTCTCAAACAGCCACTGAGCATTTTTTCAGAGACTTAGTCTCTGGGGCTAAAGCCCTTGTTTTCAGTGACCATCCAGTTTGTTAATCCTCAGGCACAACAGAAAAGCTTTATTTTCTGTGCATAAAACATGACCTTCAGGTAGTGCGTAATAAGTTGGATGATCAGACAATGTTTGTTTCAGACATAAAACACACAATGACTTTAAGAAACACACACCCAGGCACAACAATATTTCATTGGAGAGCTGGCTAGAAGGGAAAGGGGGGACAGGGGAAGTTGCGCTGACCTTAGATAACACATCTGAATGAGAACAAAAATAAAATAAACACAAATTAATCAAGGACTCCAAACCAAACCACTCGAGTGATAAGGATTCAAACAGGCAATAAACAGGCTGTGAGATACTTTCTCTGTGATGTTTGAGGAACTGTTATTCCGGCTCTGTGCCTAGCATGGTGCAGGAGGCTGAGCAAGCTGGTGCGCTAAGGGATCTGCAAAAAGTGAACAGAGGTTCTGTTTTCAGGGGCCATTTTAGTTTTGTGTGAGCTACTTGTATGCAAACAGATGTTGTGGCCCTCATAACTGAAGGGATAAATGCTCCCCATGCCGCCTGGGACATTAATATGTCAGACTGAAAACAGAGGTAGCTGAAACCAAAGTGAAAAAGACATTTAAATTGGCACTTCACTGGAGAAAGAAAGCCCTACCCAATTCTTGCCTTCTTCTTCACGTTATTTCCTTGCCTCTGCTTGGGAAATAATAATTTCATACTTGATGAAGAAAAATTTTTTTGCAGTGAACTGATTAAAATTAGGCGTTTATCAGTATAAAGTGTTTAAATGAAGAAGGCAGGAACAAGTATGGAGTTCAGGTTTATAACAGAGCATCACACTCAATACGGTTGGTTTTAATTTCATGAGAAGATTCTCAACTCTGGCTAATGGCTGCTGCTTGACCTTTGTGTTGGAGTTTTGTAGGAAGAACAAAGAAAAAGAAAAAAGGAAAGAAAGAAAGAAAATGCAAAACAATGAACTCCATTCTGCTATTCTAGCTCTTTGCATGGAGCTGAGTACCATATGTTTTAAACGGCTGTGGGAAACAACAGCACACATTTGATCCCCTCTGGTGGCTGGGATGGGAGAAAATATGTAGCCATGGTATTTCCTTTCTTCTCCTCAACCTTTTTGGAGCACGTGAAGTTATTAGTGGCAGGCCTGTCTCATAGCTAGCAGCAATGAGGCAAGAGATTTGGAGCTCAGCACCAAGTACAGGGAAGGTGGAACTCTCCACGTACTCCCATATCAATATAGTAAAGAGTGAGGTCTAACAACATCCGTTGAACTGGAATTTCCATGGGCTTCAATGAGTTTTGGATTAGATCCCTAAGTCAGGCCAGCCACGGGTTACTTCTATAGACTGAAGTACTAGAAAGCCTGATGACTGCATGCTTCCTGCTCGTTTCATTTTATTAACCTCTTGATTTTTTTCCTGTTATTGCTGCAAGCACAGCTGGCTGTATAGGAAGCTACTGCGAGTTGTGTAGGTGTCAGCCATTTGGAGTTTGTATAATCTCACTCAGGACAGCAGGAGTTTCCTGTCTGAAGGCCTGGCCTGTCACACCTAGCAACACAAACGTAGAAGTACAAAATAGCATCCACCTTTCGCATAAAGAATTGTATAAATGGAGGGAAATCCCCTAGATCAGTGAAGGCAGGTCTCTGTTGCCCATGTCTCATAATTCCCCTCTTTAATTATCAAGCCTGAGAGAAAAAAAATAATTGTTTATATTTTGTTCCACTGATTTCACTTCCAGCCTTACTATTTTTGTACTCATCTGTCTGCCAGAGTACAGAATAACTCAGAAATGCTAAATAATGCTAGCATTAAACTTCTTTGAAGCTACACTTGTCTATAATGTTTTCAAAATCATCAGAACTCTTTCCTCTTCATCATTGACATTAGGTGTGAGATCAAGACAAGGTGAGAGCATCATTAGCACAGAGGGGACTAGTTTGTTTTACTAATGTTCAGAAGACTTTAAGGAATATCAGACTTCAGACAGATGCTTGGCCTGGTTCAAAATAACATCACACTTGCGAACCCTGTGGCGCGTGTTGGGCTCACATAGTGTAAAATCACAACAACGCAAAAACAACTTGCACTTGATAGGTTTGTCCATGCGATCCAACACCAACCTGTGTAGCAGAGTGGCATTTCTCATACCTCAGGGTGCCTTTGGAGAGCTTAAACACCTGCCATGACATGTAGAGCTGGAGTAGATGACCTGCTGAGGCCTCTTTCTGCCCTGTTTTTCTAGGACACCTAGTCAATAGTTAGCCTGTTCCCCATTTCAGTTAATGCCAATGCCAAGATTCAAGGAAAAGATTCAAAGAACAGTATGAGTCAGGCTGTTCCGTGTCAGCAGCACAGCCTAAACTGCCTTTTAGAGGGAAAAAAGGAGTTCGGGCATATGGAGGTGAGCTTTGCCCTGGGAGATGGAACAACTCTAGGCTCTCATGCTGCACTGTTGCTGTTGCACGTTTCTCCTAATCCTAGTGTGGCCTAAGGTAAAATGTACATTTCAAGACCAGGAAAAAGTAGCACAGAATACCTCCACTATGAAGACAGGCCAAGAGAACAGGGGTTGTTCAGCCTGGAGAAGAGAAAGCTCCAGGGAGACCTTAGAGCAGCTTCCAGTGCCTACAGGGGCCAACAAGAAATCTGAAGAGAGACATTTGACAAGAGCAAGTAGTGCCAGGACAAAGGAGAATGGCTTTAAACTGACAGAGGAGAGATTTAGGTTAGAAATTATGAAGTTCTTCCCTGTGAGGGTGTTGAGGCTCTGGCACAGGTTGCCCAGAGAAGCTGTGGCTGCCCCACCTCTGGCAGTGTTCAAAGCCAGGTTGGATGGAGCTTGGAACAACCTGCTCTAGTGGAAGGTGTCCCTGCCCATGGCAGGGGCCTGGAACTGAATGATCTTTAAGGTTCCTTCCAACACAAACCATTCTGTGATTCTATGATTCTAACATCTTTTGTGTCCTTTCTGAAATAAGGGCCAGTGTTTATGAACAGCAATTGGATTTTTTAAGCTGTAGGCTTGAAACAGGATGGATAGTGAGAGGAAGGAAGGAAGGAAGTTCCATCAGTCCTGTTTTACAGCCAGAGAGACTTAAGGCATGCACAGGCTCACCCGGGATCTCAGCCATAGGATCAGTTAGCCCAGATATTAGAGATGCCTTGCAGGAATTTAAAGAATTTCTCCTCAAGAATGAACAGTAGAACAATCTCAGGAGCAAGGGGCATGCTGTGAACAGCCTGTCATAAGGCACATAGGGACAGCTTCGGAATGAAGATGGTTTTTACACACATGGTCTGATGGTTGTCGAGTGCCAAGCCTGCGGTTACAGGAGTAAGCCGAAGCAGGAACTCTAGCAGAGTTTTTCCTCTGCACATGAACAATTAGGGGAAGCTCTGCCGTTTTGAGGAATTTCCGAGGACAGTAAATTACATACTAGATCACAGCTCTATTATGTTTTTGGGGAAGGCATTTGGAAATTAATATTTCATATTAAGATATAAGTGGTGAATACATACAGCTCTGTTGCCCACGGGCATCATCACACCTGGCCTTCCACTGCATTGTCTCTCCTGTTGAGGTGCGTTTAAGTGGGACCTGTGTTGACATCAGCCACCTATGTAAGCAGATCCTCACTATCTCTATGCTTCTGTTCTCTGCTGCCAATCAAGGATGGTACTAGCTGTCCCTACTCTGGGACAGGGTGTTTAGAGACAACCTGGGGCAGGAATAAGCCATCACTGCTTGCGCTTTTAGTCTGATACAGTAACAGCTGTAGAAATACCTCAAAGGCAAATGAGACGCAGCTCTCCTTTCAGCTAGAAGGAAGGCTTTCAGTGCCAGGACTGTTCAGTTTTTAGTGATCTTTGAGTTCTTCCTAAAACAAATATTATTTTGTGTAAATCATAGAATAGTTAGGTATGGAAAGGACCTTAAGATCATCTAGTTCCAACTGCCCTGCCATGGGCAGGGATGCCTCACCCTAGACCACATCACCCAAGGCTCTGTCCAACCTGGCCTTGAACACTGCCAGGGATGGAGCATTTACCATTTCTTTGGGCAGCCTGTTCCAGTGCCTCACCACTCTCATAGTAAAGAAAGAAATCAGCTGATTGAGATGACACAAGGCAGTTAAAGGTTTTTCCTGGGCTGGAAAAAAACTGTTTATTCAAACGCATCTAAAAGGTGGGCTAGATACCATGTTGTGGTGGGTTGACCCTGTCCTGCAGCCAAGCACCCATACAGCCACTCACTCCCCACAAGCCAGCAGGACTAGGGAGAGAATAGGAAAAAGTGAGAAAAGTGATGGGTTGAGATAAATAGAGGTTAATAAGGGAAAGAAAGGAAAGAAAAAAGTGATATGAAGGCCACAACCAATCCCCTCCCACAACGAGAAAATCTCCAAGCAATGGTCACTTGGAAGACAGCAGTGTCCCCATCCCTATTTATTATTGCTGAACATGATCTCATATGGTTTGAAATAGCTTATTTGTGAATTGGAGTCAGCTTTCCCAGCTGTAACCCCTCCCAGCATCCAGCCCACTCACTACAGAGGAAGAGTGGTAAGAAAAGAAAGCCTAGAGGTCATGCAAGCACTGCTCAGCACTAGGTAAAACATTGGTGTACAAGCAACACTGCTGTAGCCACAAATCCCAAACACAGCACCTTATGGGCTGTTATGAAGAAAGTTAACTCTATCCCAGCCAGACCCAGTACACTCATCTTGTTTGGCTTACTCAGAAGGGAGTTAGGATGGAGAGGGGAGTGCTTTGGGGGAGAACTCATTACAGGATTCCACAGGCATAAACTGAAGTTTGGAGAAAAGATAGGGGCTGAGAACAGAGATGGTGAGTTAATGTTATAACAGCCATGTCATGATATGGGGTGGTTGTCAGAGTGAAACCTCTCTTACAGGCCACCACCATCAGCAGACAAGCCTTCAGATAAGGCTGCAAATGTAGTAAAAAATTCCTGAACAAAGTCCATTGGTGAAGCATTATAACATGTAAATATAGTGCTGTTATTACTAGACAACCTCTACAGTGTATTAGCTGCTATGTAAGATCTGCAGAAGACATGGAGCAGATAATTCCTTTGTCAGAGAGAAACAAGCCATTACAACCCCCCTTTTGCAAGCTGTTTCCCTTGCTCCCTGTTCCTGAACACCTACCTTGTGCCTTCCCTCTCACACTCATCCTTAAACCAACCCCTCCAGTCCACTGCAGGGTCACCATCACAGCCCCCCAGTTTCCGCCTCTGCTCAGCACTGGCTCAATCTTCATGGAGGATGCTGCCAAGCACAGATAACGGGGACAAGCTGCTGCTTCATTACCACACACACCAGGTGCTGGATCAAATTGATGGCTGGTAACTGCCCATGGGTAGGCTGAGCAAAAGCAGGATCATTTGAGAAATAAACTGTTTAATTATGCAATTACAGTGGATCAGCTCACAAATGACAACGGGACCCCCCCTCGACATCACAGCCCTAAGAAACTCTTTCCTGGAAAATTGGAAATGGTTTTCTGAAAGGTATTTGGGTTTATTGCAGCTTGGTCTTAAAAAGCCATGATCCCCACACAAGGTGGAGGTGAATTCCAGCAGCAAATAATTTCTGTTTCAAATTCAAGTGCATTTCCTTTACAAGATGCAAACATAGCCCCAAAGCTACTGATGCCCTCATGGGTGATACAATGCTTGCCTACTGCAAGCTCTTGTTTCTTCTGGGAAACTGAGGGTTGCAGCCATGAACCGTGACAGCATCAGGGAGGCTTTCTTGATCAAGATGAATGGGTTAAAAAAGGAACTCTAGTAAAGGCTGCGCTGCTCTTTTGTGTTTTAACAATAAGAGGAAGCTCTGCCTAGTTTGAGGAATTTCCCACGTCTCCAATTCAGACTTTGGTAAACTGCTTTACGAAGCCTGTCTAAGAGGTGTTAAAAAAATAAAAATAATCAGGGAGATGAGGACAAAGATACCTCCCCAGAGCCTACGCATGTTCTGGTTGTTTGGTTTTTAAACCTGGATCACCGGAGGCAAACTCAGAGGAATCTAGGGAACTTAAATAACGACAAATGCCAAAAAGTCACACCAGGCTCCTGCCAAGCTGGCCGAGCCATTACTGAGTTCAGTCAAGTGTCACTGCTATGAAGATGTTAAAAATTTGCCCCTAAACTTCCTTATGTATCACTTCATTCTGCAGTGCTACCAGACATCACAAGACAGATTAAGTGACAGAAACAGAAGAGGAATTTTCTGGATGACAAGAAGATCTATGGGTTGAGAAATGCCATTTTTGCCATGCAACAGCAAGTGGTGGAGAAAGGAGAAATGCAGCCTCAGGCTTTCAAATTTCCAACATCTTTTCCCTTGCTATTCCCTTGCCTATTACAAGATCATTGCCTCCCGTAAAACTGTCACTGAAAGCAATAGTTACAGAATTCAAACTGTAACACCTTCTTCCCCAAATCTGAAAGCTCCTTATGCACTCAGGTGAGCATCACTTTCTCACGGATGGGGAGAGAAACAAGACTGTACAAGGTCAAACCACAACTGTGTTTTTTCTGAATGACAATCATTTTAGCATCCAGTGGATACTACTGCACCAGACATGTTTGGATGCAGCAGAACTTTCACGGTTATAGGCATTGTTGCAGGTGAAAGTGTCAGAAAGCATCCTGCATCCCACCTGACACAAGCAACAGCACTTCAGCACTCGAGCATAACGCCATAAAAGCGGCTTTCATGTAAGCAGTTTGAAACACGGGTAGAAAAGAATGCAAACAAGATAAATGTGACGCTTAAAGACATTACACAGCAGTGTCTCAGCCTGTGGCCATGGGTGCCCCAAGTCCCTCTCCCTTGTCAACAGGCATCACTTAATATGAAACTGAAGGGAGATGCAAGAAATTGCTCTTAAAAGGAGAAAACCCACTATTTTATGCAGCTACAAAAATACAGTGCCTGTTACCTGCCCTGCAAATCCCAGCCACTGTAGCCGTAAAATGCAGTGAAAAAAGTACAAATGCTTTTGCAGTTGTTCTGTTTGGGTTTTTTTCTGAAGCTAGGTAGCTTGCCCTAGGAGGTAACAAAAGCAGTCCAGATTAGCATAGCATTTCCATGGACATCCCTCTTCCCCTCTGCAGTCCCAAGCTTAAATTAGATTAACCACAGCCCCTATTAAAATTCATTAGCCAAGCTAACAGACAGTAGCACTTTGACAATGTCTGAATGGCTTAATTCATACCCTTCACAAACCAAAAGCATCCTACAGAAAACTGTCAACTAATCACCACAAAATTAAGCACTTGCCTATCACATGCCTCCCAGTAGGAACCTGCAGCAGGTTTCCTGGTCATGCAAAGCTAACACCTCAATGTCACAACCTGGTCCTGAAAACTTCTCCAGTCAGCCTTCACCTGCCCCAAACAGCTAACCGCATGAGGAAACTGATGCGGTTTCATCACGAAATTTCACACGACGCATTATCCATACCTGCAGGACACCAAGTGTTGTTCGTGTCCGAGCCTCTTCGAAACTTGTCCTCCTGTGCTGGGAAGGGAACTTCCCATCCAAGTGTCAACTCCTGCTTTAGTCTCTGCCCTTTGTTTTCCCAAGATCTGGAGACACACCTGCTTTTCCGTGTGTGCTGCTGGTTGTTGGGCTTGGGTTTTGTTTCTTGTTTTGCTTTTCTTTTTGGAACAAATTAAACAGCCTGTGAGCAATTCTCAGTAAACGAGAGAGAGAACCTTTTGGCTTGTGGTGATTTAAGCAAGCAAACCCTGTGACCTCCCTTTCCTGCGATCAGTGGGAACAGCTCCCTTCTCCACCAGCACGGGGTGGAGTTGCAGCTAAAATACACAAGCCTGAAAACGCAGTGCTGGATGGGCAGGGCAGATCTTCCTTCTCCGTTTGTTGTGTCAGAGAGCATGGTGATTCCTGCTGGTCCAAAACACCGAGATGACCTCTAGCCAGGAAGGAACCTGGGAAATATTTTCTCAGTGATTTCCTGTTGGGGGGTGGGGAAAGTGGATGCAAGAGACACTTGGACGATGGTGCTAACAGTGCTGCTGGGCACTGCAACTGCAAGATGAGGAGAACACTTTTTTGGTCATCAGAGAACTAAAAGAAATTGCTATTTTTTTTCTAAGGTAAACTGCTCTAAGAGCCTCAGTTGTCACTATGCACAGTGAGCTCAGTTGCGTGGGCGCTTCTCAGACTTTCAGCTGTGGTGCCGTTCATGCTAAGAGGTGCTGAGATGCTCTGTAAATTAATGTAGGTGAGCCTTTCCACAGGGAACTCGTGTTCAGCAACACCCCAGTGATGAAGCCATGGCATAAAGGATTCTTGTCAAGGTGCAGAAGAAATCTGGGCAGGCTCATGAATCCAGAAGGACATCTATGTCTGGAATAACCCCAAAACTGTACGTACAGGCCCAGCTGCCTCACACGGGGGCAATCAGAGTGGGATTTTCATGCATTAGCTGAATGACTGCACCCCAGGAAGGTGGAGATGGTTATTCACAGCTGGGGCCCGATTACGGTGATAAAATGAAGGAACTGAGATGGCCTCCTTTCTTTTGTCTCTCCTGGCTTTGCATCACCTTTGATGTTCCTGCAAGATAACACTTGCAAGTGGCACATCATCAGCCCATCAGATAGCACAGGGCATGTGCCATCTGTGATGAGTATTGGTCCCTGGAAGTATCAGCATCTCCTTCTTCACTGTAGAAGTAGCTGAGAGCAGCTAGTCTCTCTGTGTTTCAGGATCTGAGTGTAGTCTATCTGAGCCATCCTTCTGAGGATGTCTTAACATGGAAAGTTGTATATATGGTAATGGACTCTACAGCTAATAGTGTCCTTCTTTCTGGATGCCAAAAGAATTTATTTTAGTTACTTGGTATCTCCACTCAGGATCACTTTTTTGTTACTTTATCCAGTTCATACTATAAAAACAAGAATGGACATTTCACAGCTGAATACATCTCGCCCACATGCTCACTGTCATACACTTTTATTTTCACAGAGAGGGAGAGAAAGAGACAGAGAAGAAGAGCTGTGAACCCTATCTTTATGTGCTTTTGATTAATGAGTGTCATCCATATTTCTTATATTTAATGGCAGCCTTTATATCTAACAGCAGTCAGCTCATTTCAGTGGGCTTTTCAGTTTCATTTCTTTTGGTCTGGCTAGAGCTGGAAGTTTTATTCCTATCCATCTCCTTCTGTTATCTGGGATGAGTAAAATATGATCATTGGGGCATCTAGGAAAGAAAATCATAGTTATAGAATGGTTTGGGTTAGAAGAGACCTTAAGATCATCTAGTTCCAATCCCCCTGCCATGGGCAGGGACACCTTCCACTAGAGCAGGTTTCTCAGAAATACTGCTGCAGTGCTTTGATTAGAGTGGCAGAATGATTATTACTTTAAATAAGAGCACCTGAGAGATTATTTTTTAAAGTATATAGAAAGCACTTATGTCATGTTTATCGTTCAGGCTTGTTTTCCCAACTTTCATTCCCATCTATATTGCAGTTTGCTGGTGAGTTCGGTGGCTGGTGGAACAAGACTTCTACCCCCGTGGTAATTTCCAAGGTTTCAGAACTGCCCCTGTTCAACATCAAGATAATTTAAAACCTGGGATTGTCACATCTGGGAATTGGAGGGAAGTGGATAATATAGAGAATGGTTAAATAAATATCTAAAATGACTCAGAAGAAAGTACCTAGATTGGTTCAGACTAGAGAAGCTTATTCTCTCTATTGACTAATGGGAGCCTCAAAGACTAGGTTAGGAGCAGTAATCTACATTGTTGTAATTTCTAGTGAAGTGAGATGAATGCTAGTCTTTGCGGAAAGACCTTGTTGCCTTCTATGGGTCACTATTATTATGCAAAATGGAATGGCTCTTTGGACTTCAAAATAAGAGCTGTCAGGCATGGTTTAAAACCAGCATCATCCAACAATTCCATTTGCCAGAGTGCAGACTGGGGCTGAGGCCAGAAGGAAATTTTGGAGGGAATGAGAGAAGTCTGAACTTTTGATAGTTGAGCAGGCATGAGTAAATGCAAGCTATGCCTAGGTTTGGATTATTCTGTTTTAGAGATTACGAAAGGCTTGCAGGACCTCAAAAGAGTCCTATCATCTTTTTTTCTCTATCTTGTGCTCTGTCTTTGCAAGGCAAATCTTAATTTTAACCCTGAGCACTATAGGTTTCTGAAGATGCCTGGGGCATCTCAGTACAACAGTAAATCATTAAAAGCCACGTCACCAGCAGGATGATACAGCAGGTATCTCAGAAGCCTGTCCTACCATCAAGGAGTGTCGTGGCCATCAACTAAGCTGCAGTGCTCTAACATGCACAGAGACAGTAAAGGGATATTTCAGTTGTCCTGGTGATCCTGGCAGAGAGCAAAGACTTAACCTTTGCTTGCACTCGGGACAGCAAATCCTGACTCACTTTGCTCTAACGTGCTGAGAAGGAAGGAAGTAATGAAATGTCTCATTATACAACTAACTTGAGTAATATATTTAGAACTGACAGTAGTGCTGAAGACTGCGTGGTTTCATACCAAAAGGAATGACGTGCTCTGGATTGTCTCACTTCAGCCAATGGTCAGTTAAAACTATTTAATGAATAAGGCCCCATAACATTACTTTTTTTCCTGAAGCACCAGGAATTCATTGCAGTGATAGAATAATTAATTTGGGTATTCAGAATACTTCAGTTATACACTGCCATTGCCCAGGTTTATATTAGATTTCAGTGGTTTAAAATGTGGGGTTTTCAGACTAATTGCCACACTTACATGAATTTCATTATCAGAGAGTGATGACTACAATAATGTGTAATGTAGTCATTGTGTTGAAAAGGCACAAACTCCTAAATAGCTATTTAATCTTCAAGAGAAAAGCCAGGAAGAATCAAACGTTGGAAACTGAAGCTGGACAAATCTAATTTGAAAGGAAAGCTTCATGTTTTTAATAATTCCAGGTGTCAGCCATACATGTAAACTCCTGTGTGATTCAATGCTTGACACTTTCATATCATAACTGGCTGCTTTTCTACATGAGGTGTTTCATTTTTCTTCATTATTGGGCTTAGACAGACGTACAGCTATTTGACATCCCTCATACATGACCTGCTTTTTCAGCCTTTAGACTCCCTGAAGCTCTTCTATTACTAAATTAGGGATCTAGGTGCTTTAGTGGACTGTGGTTTTAACAACATGTTTTGTCTGGGGTTATATAAAGCTTCATGCTCTAAAAGCACTTTTGACAATAGGCAACCAAGGGCCTTCATAGCTGATAGGAAATCCCAGTGGAGAGATGCAGGCCAAAGTAGGGACTTCTGCAGAATGATGGAGAACTCATTGAGCTCTTGTGAAAACCAATAAAGGAAGTGGACATGCCTGTAACTGGTAGCCTTTGTATTCATGCAATTGTTGGATTTCCCCTACCAGAAAACATGCAGTAATTCCTCCAGGGATTTTTGAGTCCCTCCCCACAAAGTGCAACCCACCCATCCCTTTCTGAAACTTCAAGCAGCTTCCTTGGTTTAGCTGGACCTTGTTTAAAATGAACAGCTCCAGGCAATGGCCTATTTTCCTGTCCTTTCTTCTGACAATGTGCAATGAAGGAAATGCTTTTTAATGGTGTATTACCAAACAGAAGTGTTTGCATGTGGAGTGCTCTGCAAAGCTGTATGCTACATAACATGGGGCTTAAGGATTCCATACAACGCAGTGTGCTGAGGAATTGCCACATATTTTGATTATCTGCAAAGTTGTTAATGTAAGTAAGCCCAAGAATAAATACAGGCTGGGCAGAGAATGGATGGAAAGCAGCCCTGAGGTGAAGGTCTTGTGGGCGTTGGCAGTTGAGAAGTTTAGCATAACCTGGCAATGCTTGCTTGCAGCCCAGAAACCAACCACAGCCTGGACTGCATCAAAAACAGCTTGACCAGCAGGTCAAGGGAGGTGATTTTCTCCCTCTGCTCTGCTCTTGAGAGACCCCACCTGCAGTACTGCATCCAGCTCAAGGGCCTCAACATAAGAGGGATGTGGAGCTGCTAAAGCGAGTCCAGAGGAGGCCACAAAGATGCTCAGAGGGCTGGAGAATATCTCCTATGGAGACAGGCTAAGAGAGCTGAGCTTGTTCAGCCTGGAGAAGAGAAGGCTCTGAGAAGACCTTAGAGCAGCTTCCAGCACCTAAAGGAGCTGCCAAATCTGCAGAGACAGGACAAGGAGGAATGGCTTTAAACCCGAAAGGTTTAAAGAGGGTAGATTTAGATTAGATATTAGGAAGAAGTTCTTCCCTGTGAGGGTGCTGAGGCACTGGCACAGGCTGCCCAGAGAAGCTGTGGCTGACCCATCCCTGGCAGTGTTCGAAACCAGGTTGGACAGGGTTTGGAGCAACCTGGTCTAGTGGAAGGTGTCTCTGCCCATGGCAGGGGGTTGGAACTGGATGAGGTTTAAGATCCCTTCTAACACAAACCATTCTGAGATTCTAGTAACAGCAACACAGGAGCCCAGTGTTCAGGAAGATACCTTTGTGTTGAAGATGTACAGACCCAAAGCTCCTGTTCCAAAGAGCAGGACAAGTAGCAGAATCTTAGAACTGTTAGGGTTGGATAGGATGTGCTATATTGTGATCAAAAAAAAGTTTTCTCCTGGAGCAAAGGGAAAACGTAGGGAAAGAGCTCCAGGAGCTTTTCTTCACTGGGGAGATGGGCTATATGCATACTGCCTTTTTTCATGTTCTCACACTCCTTTCACTTAGTACTCTACTTACTTAGTACTCACTTTATAGACAAAAAAAAGGAAGCCTGATACAGGTAGGTGTTAGGATAATAAACTTGCTTAGAAAAATGTGGATTTAAAAGCCTTGCTTTGACAGCAAATGTCATGTATGATATTAGGGTACAATACCTTGGGCAGGTCTCCAAAGTGTTTTCATGCTTATGAAGGTGAAGAAGAAGGGATCTGGTAGCTGTAAGAGGCCTCAAGATGAAAAAGTAAGGGCTGTACAACCCCTACTGATACATATTTAATGTGTGCTAGCCAAAGTACCTGTCAGTGGATTGCATGTGTATTTATTTCATGGATTTGTGTACCCTTTCCAGTGAAGAGACCTTTTGACCCAGTCAGAACATGTTTAGGCATCATGCTGGTTACTGGTAAAGAGCATTCTGGTCATACAGCTGATTCCCAGCGACCCTTCTGTCCTAAACGCCCTTCAGCTCACTGCAAATCCCAAGTAGGCATGAGACAGCAAAGGTCAGATCCCTCCATGAGAGCTGTAGAGTTACCACATGGATATCTAGAGGCAACTGAGGCCAAAGAAAAGCAAATATAAAAAGGATTTATGAATTCCAGCTTGCAGAGAGTCCAGATATATATTTAGATATATATAGTCCATTCATTCAGTAAGCTGTTTCCTCTTTTGCACAGAAAATGACTAGGCAAAACAGAAACTCTAGCCATAAGCGAGACCTGTGTTTTTCCTACAATTCCCTGTGAAAGGCACTTTTCCTGTGTGAATCAGATCTTCTTTCTCCTTTGCAGACATGAATGAGACATCTTTAACATATATGTTCTCCCTGACTCAGAGATCCAGATCCCAGACCTGTTTTCTATTAAATCAAATTCTTCTTTGCTGTCCATCTTTGCTCTGGAACAAGAAGCACTCTTTCCGCTGTTGAAAAGAAGACAACAGTGCCATAGAAGTTCCCTGGCCAGATAACTGTGGCACTTCTGAGACAAGCCCAAGTGTACTGGGAGAAGTAAACTAATTTGAGGAAGAGGGGGTTTTTTAGCCATGAGTATGCCTTGTATTTTGCACTGTTTGCTAATTCCTTCTTTATCACCTTTTAGACTGATCACGTGGTTTTTCTGTGTGAGATGTTGCAATTTCATGTCATCTCAGTTATAATAAATATCTGTATGTTTCCTGTCAGAGGCTGGGCTAAAGTACAAATACCTAAAGGACAAATGTGCTTTGTTTGGTTGATCAGCAGCTAGAGAAGATGCCCAGGTACTCAGACAGCAGATAAATGGTTGCTGACTTACAGGATGAAGACTTTTATCAGGCTAACAGCCAGGCTGAGCCAGACGAAAGACATGAGGATTGACATATTAGAAAGGGATAGACAGTATAGAAAGGAATTGGGGGGCACCGTGGGGAGAAAAAAGATAGATCTGTTGGAAATACAGGCGACAGTTGAGAACAAGCATAGAAAGTACACAGAAGGAGTATAGTGGAGTCTAGGGCCGGTGCAGTGGCTTGAGTATTATTATGGTATTACAGGGAATATGGTGGGACTCCAAAATGTTGCAGTAGAAGGTGTTGGATAATAAAGCTGGGGAAAAATTAATTACTTCTATGGTTCATAAAATACCTTTATCTTTTTACAGTTCTATGCTAAGCAGGTGGGAGGTTGTTGAAGAATCCCAAATGTTCCTGCACCTTAAAGACTCTGGAAGGAAAAGTCCAATCCAGTGTCCTGGGTGTGGGACACAGATGAGCCTGGAGCCAGAGCAGCGGAGAAAGGCACCCTGGCTCCAGTGCAGGAGTATTTAAGCAGACTTTTATTAGTATGACTGAAAGGTGGCTCACCTGAATTCCCATCTTCTAACACAGACTTCCTTGTTTGCTTGAAGCCTTGTGAAATGGGGAAACTACCATGTAACAGCATTAAGGAAGGGTGCAGTTTGTTTCTCAGTAGAGTGGAATCTATACAATTTAGTTGCCTACCAGGGGGAATGCTGACAAATGCCACCCCCACCCCTCCCAAGAGCACTCCTCTTTCATCCACCACCTGGTAGAATTATTGCACTATTACATTGCTATGGTGGTTGTGTCATTGCTTTGTGCCTGATCCATGATGTTCATCAATCCATTAGTTGCTTTTTACTCAAGATAGATGGGCTATAGAACAATTCAGTTGATTTATTCTCCTGCAGATTGGAACCACTAGCAGATATCATGACTTTACCCTGAATCTTCAAGTGGTTTCCATTGGCATGGAAGTCTCCAGCTCAGCTTCTGGCTGACTTGCAGCAGCATGTTTCCAAGGACTGTCAAATTCCCAGGAAAACCAATGGAAAGGCATCTGCTGAGGGACCTAGAACTTGGCTTGCAACTGCCTGGGTAAATGCTTAGCCTACAGATGAAGGAGAAACCCAGCTCCAGGGAGCAGAAGAGGCTGGATGCTCCACACGGCAGGAGCCGTGAGCAGGCAGAGCTGTGTGCTCACTGATGGGCACAGTCCCATGGCATCTGAACAAGGAAAGCACATCAAGTCTGGTGACAGTGACTGGGTTCAGCCACAGCCTCATCCCCAAATGAGACCATAGTGAAGACACAGGTCCAAGGTGAAGCTGGGAGTCACATCAGCAAGTTGATGTTGGGATTAGCAAGGCACAAGGCTGGGCACACACAGATGGACAATGTGGTTTGGCCAAGGACGGAACCACTTAAATGTGGTTCCTGAGACAAGGTGGGGTCTGAAGTGAGCTGTCTCCCACTTTGTTCTCACACCCTAGCTGTGCCCCAGCAGTCTGATCCCGGGTTACACAGCTGCGCCCTTGCGGAGCTAACCTTGGGTAGAAGCAAGCAAACCTCAGAGAGAGGACTTAAAAGCTTGCAAAGCCTGTTAGTGCTCTCAGGGCCATGATACTTGCCCTTAGACATTTGAATCCATACGGAATAACTATCCTGAGTATTTCAGTGCATATAGATGCAGTTATTCTACAAAACAATAAGATGCCTAGACCCAATGTGAAAAAAGAGGCACCACCTCACTTCTCAGTATCTGCTGCTACCATAATACTTCGCCTTCAGTTCAGCGTACAGGCTTGCCATTACACATGAGGAGGACTAGTTGCCTTGGGTTTCAAATCCAGCTGAAGCAAGAGCGAAATGCTGTAGAACAGGGTGGTATTTGAGTACCAAATCTTTTATGCCTTGCTAGATATGGGATGATTCTCTCAGCAACCTCACTTAAAGGTTTTCCCCAGGTTAGAGGCCTCAGTTGCACTAATGGCTTCAGTTTTCTGCGCTTACTGTGTTGAAAAAGAAAGACAGAGACTAATAGAGAAAAACAGACCTGAACAACCAAAACAACCCAATTATTCACAAGGAAAATCAGTGTTAGAAGCCAAAAGAGTAGATACCAAAAGCATCAAATGCCAGACATAACCTTGATTTGCAACTCATTTCCCCAGTTCAAGGTTTGGCTTTTGTTTATTCCCTGAACTCTCTCATTTGTCAACACCAGAAATGCCTCTGCGGTATGCAGTCATACTGGTCTGATCCCTTAGGCTCAGCTTGGCATCTTTGCCACCCATGCAGAGTTGATGTAGCTGTTTCTGGGCAACTGCAAACTGAACCTGAAAGGGTTTGGGTGAGATACGTGTAGTGGCATGGCCTCATTCACATCCCTTGGATGTGCTGGGACAGCACTGTACTGGTTTTTCTGATGTATAACAGGTACGGGTGTGAGGTGCTGTGTCTGACAACACAGTTTGAAAGTTTTTGCTGGAAAGTCCCTGTGATTTTTAAAGTCTTCAATTCTCTAGCCAAAACAAAGTGCCATGTTCAGCTTCACAGGTTTCTGAGTCCCTTCCTGAGGAACTCAGCCTGGACCAGCTCCAGACATCATCCACGCAAAGGAGGTATTTATGAGGATTACAGGCTGTCCCTGGCCAAGACAAAGATCTGGGGCTGCGTGTGTGCTTTGTGATTTGTTCCAGACTTGTTTCCTCCCAGTAGACCTTTAGATCTCACCTCTAAAAATGACTGCAAAACCTGTGGGGTTGTGGCCCAGTACAAATATATCACCTGTAGAACAGACCTGGAGAGAAAACCCTTGCTGCATATCCCAAAAACCCTTCAAAAGACAAGAACACAACACAGGGCAACACCAAACTGTCAGGTTAACACAACCTGAAAATGCCATCTATCGATAAAAAAGGTTGGTTGGTTTGTTTATTAACCAGCACACCTGGCCCTTTTATTAGTACAGCACAAAAGTGATTCTTTCTTAATTGTTAACACAAAAATAAGGAAGAAATATCAACGGTAGACTGTGTACATGAAAATAAACCCTGATCTTGGGTTAAGGATTGCATTCGCTAAGCTCAGCTGATGTTTGACCTTCCCACTAGCCCCAGCTAAACAGAAAGGACAGCAAATATTCAGCTTGAATTTCCTCTCATACCAGTTTTGCTCCAAGGGTGGATGGAGAGGAGGACCAGACCTGTGGACTGGTAGGTGGTCCCCCTCCTCTGGGACTTTTCCTCCTCAGGTCCCAGATCACTGAATATGCTGATCCTTACAGAATGATGCATAGCAGGCTCTCCCCCCATCCAATTTTTGGTGTGTCCAATCTGTCTGAGGGGCTGGGGAATGGAGGCTGAAATGTAGTTGAGATTAGAAGTGGTTGAAGGCTGGACTTTTCCTCCAGCTAAAATTCATCATATCATATCCTGCTCTGGGACCTTAAACAAGGATCTCTAATTGAGTCTCTAAGAGAAGGAAATATAGGAAAAATATTTTAAAATAAACAAAATACTTCCATTTATCTGATAAATGACCCTGGGATTGAAACAGCCTTATCCATGTTGGTGGTTTCTTTCATCTTTGCTAGCAGTCAGCCAGATTAATGAATACTCAAGATTAGTGAATACTCAAGTATTCAGAGTTTTACAGAACTTGAGCAGTGGGTGAAAATTGCCCTGGCCAAAGGCATTGAGAGCCTTCCACCAAGCCCAGAAGCAGTTCCTGTTGCTTGTTGAGTGTCCCAGGTGTCCAAGATGTGGATCTAGAGATGCCTTGGATCTCTATCAGGGGTCTGAGACACTGTAGGACCCTCAGCATGAAAGAGCTCTGCTGGGCAGAGTTTCCCTGGAGGCATCACTGATGGTGGCTAGGTCTCAGAGGCAGTAAGAAAGCAGGCTGGCTTCCAGCACACACAACCCTGTCAGTGCTTCCTCCATGGTTTTGTGGAGTCAAACACATTTCCACAAGGCTTAATTTGTGATTAAATAATATTCCTCACTTAAAAAAACCCTACAAAAAGTCCGTGAAGAAGACTCGCAGGCTTCCATCGCTGGCTTTTCTCCCTGTCCCCATCTGCACACGGGGTTGATCCAGAGCAAACCTTCTACCTTTGCCTGGGTCAGTTGTACATTTCCGGCAATTATTGTTTGCCCTCTATCCTTCCTGTTACGAAGGAAAGTTGGCAAGATAAATTTTTGGAACTAGTCTACACTTGAAAGCACTGGCCCTAACCCCAGCAAGGAATGTGGAGCGATATGTGCTGTCACCCAACGCACCTCAGAAGGGTCTCCCAGGGGGTGAGATGCTGCTGCTGGCAGCAGGTGGTAGAGGAACAGTGTAGGGGGACTTTGCTGGATGGATGGGGCATATCCCCAGTTTTATCTTCTTTCCCCAGATCCCTTGCACAGCAGCTGGCTCAGCAAACTTCTGGCTCATCCAAATCCACCATCCTCATGGTCCCAGCACCATGAGGCAGGGGGCAATGTGACTTGCTGCTGCTGATACACGATAGAGGCTGCTGGAGCATAGCCATGACCTTGGGAAACGCATGTGCAGGTGTTTTGAGCCAAGACCTCATTAAACATATCCCTCTAGAGCTGCTGATTGTACAGAGCTTGTGCCTCTGCGGTAGATGGGTGGGCTGCGGTCGCTGTGGGACCTGTCTCCAGTGATGCTGTCTGTTGTAGAATGTGTCCCAAAGGAAAAGCATCATTCCTTCTCCCACTAGCCAGCACAGACTAGAGCCGCTTGCTGCTGAGGTTTTAGACCAAGGACTGCATGCTGCTACCAACCCATGCTTACCCATTTATTCATGTCAAACTGCCAGGGGCCATCAGGCAACACAGATCTGTGTACACATGGCCACAATGTCCATTCCCATGGCTAAAATTCAAGGTCAGATGGGACAGGTGCCCATTGCTTTCTGGGAGGAACAGCTTTTGCTTTCTCCTGTTTCAAAGCTTTAGAGTTGGTCAGATGCTCCCTGTGGAGCTCATCCCAGCTTTCATATTGGTTCTGCTTAAAAACACACACTGATGTAGCTCAAACCATCAGCAAATCTGAGCAGCCTGAGCTGTGTGCTTGTGAAGCTGTTGGCTGCAGGTTGTCCAGTTCAGACTACAAAGGATGCTCATAGGATGTCTCTAAGAGACCTCAAATGAGCAAAGTCTGTTTGTCTTATCTTGAGTAAACAGGTGATACTTTCTGATAAGCAGATATGATAGACGCAGGAAGGAAAACCTGAGGTATGGTGGTCCACCAGCATTGCTCAAACAAGCAAGAAAATAAATCTTGTCTTTTTATACAGCTGGGAGAGCCAGGGAAGCCTTTCATCCAGCCTGATCATTTGAAAGGGAAATGGTTCCAAGAATGCAATATTTATTTAGTATTAAATGCAGTCTTTGCCAACTATTGAAAAAGATAGGTTTAGCTTTCGCTGCAGTTGGTTAATGATAGCCTGACTGCCCACTTTTATGTTAGAATTGTTACCAAGACCCTGAGAGCTTTGTATTGAGCTGGCAGGAAACCTCATGGAAGGTTTGGTTTGGTTTTGTTTTGAGCTGGCTTGTGCCAGCATAGTGGGATGAAGCAAAGCAGCAGATGGAGGAACTGGTGGAGCACTCGGGATGACGCAGAGCAGGGGACAAGGAGCAAACGGAGCAAAGAGTGTGAGGGAAAGAGATAATCAGCTCTGTTCAAGACTTTATGTGTCGTACAGGGGAGCAGAAAAGGTCAACTGAACTCATGCTTTGGAATTTTCCTGCTTGAGTGGTTTCAGCAGAAAAATTCTGCAGAAGAAATGTATCCTACCCAGTTAAATATTTTATTTAGAGAGGAATTTTGGCCAGTCCTACCAAGAAGTCCTTGTTTTATGCAAACAAGAAAGAGGTTTACATAGACATCTCTCATGACCTTAGGCACAGCACCAGTGACTTTCTTCAGATGTGAAGGACAAATCCTTTCAAATGAGTTCATTACTCCTTTTTGGAGCTGTGCAGTTCCATTTTGCTCCCTGGGCAAATGAAAACATGTGTTGTCAACCCAAGGGACTGCTTTGTACTGCAAATGAATTTTCCTTGGAGAAGGATCAGCTAATTCCCTGTGTATGTGTGAAGTATTAAGGGAATTAATGAATATCTCACTTGTACGCGTCTTTGAGTGGTGCTTGTTCCTCGCTACTCAGGGCAGCTTCATTTGCCCCATGCTTTTTGCAGCTATCAAGCAGCGACTCCAACTCTCATTCTGCTCCATGGACATAGCTCCTGGGGAGCTGTAGGCAGCTCAATGCAGCTTGTCTGCTCCCAGCATGAGCAGGAACTGGAGCTTGCCTGGTGCCTCATGTCCATGAGCACTTTGGGGCACAAAGGGACCCCAAGGACAGAGAAGGTCCTCATGGAAGTCGCTTGAGCTGGCCTGTGTTTATGCAGCAGCAAAGCTGCACACGGGCCCTTGTGTTTAGGGAGCAAGGTTCTCATTAATTTTATCAGTGTAGCAGCTCTTTGAATGCAAGAGCTGAAGTTCCCTGTGCACTCAAAAGGACGGTGAGTTCCCCCAGGACTTAGGGTAGACAGCAGTTAATAGGGTTTAAGAGGTACCCAGCAGAGATGTGTGGGATCCGTCTTGAGTTCGCCCAGCCAGAAACTTGTGAGAAGGAAACCAAACCAGGCACTGCTCTTCTGGTGTGTTGTTGGCAAAGGATGAATCAGTTGATTTAACAAACAGTGTTTTTTCAAAGGAAGAAAAGAAAACGGTAACAGGAAGATAATGAGTAACACAGGATACCTAACCACTTCTGCAAAGGTTGATCATAACTGGTTACTGCCCTTATCTCAGTGTCCCCAGGGCGGCAATTGCAAGATCAAAAGCTCTTGATGTCAAAAGGTGCGTTTCTAGTACAGTGATCTGTGCAGGTCTCTGAGAACTCGCAGTGAAGCCGTGTGCATGAGCTGGAGGGCATGAGCAAGCTGCAAGGGAGGAAAGGGCATATCCAGCACTCCTGAAATCAGTAGGGTCTCCTCCTAGAGAGGATTGTGTGGGGAAGACAACTGCTGCAAGCAGTTGCACAGCAGCCCTCCATCAGTGAGGGACAACTTTGCCACCTCTGCTGCCCACTCTGACTCCCCAGCTGGCAGCTGGAGATGGGCTTGGTCCAGCATGTTTATTTCAGTCTGCTTAAAATAATCCTTGGTATTTATGGCTGATTCAATGCCAAAAATATGTCTAACACCCAGTCAGCTGGCTTTTCTCTGAGGGACACAAATCAAATCAGCCCTTAATTGAATTCCCTTCTGTTGAGGCAAACTGGAACTTGAGCACTGGGATTTCCTTGGATTGTTCCCACCGGTGAAGCTTTCATCCAGTTTTGCTCTTGCGCTTGGCACTTCTTAATGACTTCATATAGAGCTGTATGCAAATAGGCTTAATGAACTGTGGATGCTCTCAGGTGGGCAAGGGGCAGATAAAGCATCAAGAGATTAGTGTGGTGTGCCCAAGCTCTGAGACCAGCGTCAAAGGTAGCACACCAGTCACCTAGTGCTACTGTAGATGTAAGACTTGGTGGATTAGACTGCATGGTCCCACCATGCTTGGTCACTCTGCAATAAAATGTAAATTGCCCTGCAAATAAACTTCATGGCAAGAAGCTCCATGAGCCAAGGGAAGCTTCTGCTCTGCAGGCAGCAATGTGCTCCATGTGGATACTGAATTCCTGGATGGTGGGGAGCAAGTAGCCCCCCACACCACAGGGATGTGAAACCCTATGGTAATCCTGGGTAGCTGGGCCAGGGCTTTGTCTGCACTGACCAGAGACCTTCAAAGGCACTTTTCTTGCTGTCATTTCTCTCCTAACAGGAAGGCTGCTGCAGGTTTGCTGCAGGTCTGGCCCCAAGTCCTGGTAACCAAACCACTAAAGGGAATGAACCAAGAATGCTGCCAGTACCTAATTTACAGGCAGAGGAGATGCATCCACAGCAGCATCCCATTGTCACCACAACCAGCCTGTGACATCCCTCAGTCACCTTCCTCCCAAGCTGGTAGGTTGTTTTGGATGAGAGCTCAGGCTTGAAAGAAGCCTTTCACAGCAATAAGCCTTCATTCACCATATAGGGCTCTCTCTAAGTCACTACAAGTCTCACAGAAACCTTGTCCCCGTCCTCCCTCCTGTAAGAGGTAACAAGAAGGAACAGCATTTGAATTTCTGTGGTAAGAAAGGATTGTCTTGCCCGCTTCGACTGCCTTGGCTGCTCCTCATCTTGGGGACAGCCTGCCGCCTTGTGTTGAAAGCTGAGGATTATCAGGGTGGTTTTGCTTAGGGCATTGGAAATGGCTCTGGCATGACTTAATTGATTTGCATTTAAGATTCCTAAAGCCCAGAGGAACTGGTGAAGGCCTTGAGGAGCTCAGCAATATGGGGGAGTCAGAGATGCAACAGAAACTTAGACTGAAAGAGGATAGATTTAGGTTACATGCTAGGAAGAAATTTTTCACTATGACGGTGCTGAGGCACTGGCACAGGTTGCCCAGAGAAGCTGTGGCTGCCCCATCCTGGCAGTGTTCAAGGCCGGGTTGGACAGGGCTTGGAGCAACCTGGTCTAGCGGAAGGTGTCCCTGCCCATGGCAGGGTGTTGGAACTGGATGAGCTTTAAAGTCCCTTCCAACCCAAACCACCCTGTGATTCTGTGAAATCACCTCAGTTTCTCCAGTCCTGGCTTTGGTGGCACAGTTTCTATTGGATAGATCATTGCCTGGAGTTTCTATCCCCAGGCAAGGGTGAGCATTTGTAAGGGTAGTACAGTAAGGGTGATCCCCAGGTTTTGAACTGTCCCTGCTACAGAGGAGAATTTCAGTCCATTCAGATTGTGACATTCACCACAGCTGGATATGACCCTTCTTGCCCTTGAGCCTGGCCCATAATTTGCAGCACCCATACCAAAAAGCTCCATTTCTTTTCTTCACTGAAGTCCTCAGGCATCACTGAGTTGCTTATGGGCATCATAGACATAGGTATGGGATTCAGGTGCAACATATGGGATATCAACAGACACTAAATGATGGCTAGAGGCCATTCCAGATGCTCAGGGAACCTCATACAGCCCTAAGTACCTGTATGAGCCAAGGACTGCAGGGCCTTATACACCTCAGGGGCCTCATCTCAAACTAGACCCTGCTTTACTTCCACTTGGCTCCTTTTACTTCCTCCACTCTTAACAAGCATAAGGTTCATAAGAAAGGACAGATGTTTATAGGGTACAAGACTCTTTCCAGATTAGTTTTTCATTTTTCTAAGTGCTCCTAAGAGTGTGACACACTCTTCTCATAAATTCTGTTCATGGTTAATGAACCCAGAGGGAGATGTGCCAGCATCTTGCTGAGCATTGCTGCAGCTTTCTACAGAGGTTCTCTTTTATTCCTCATATCTTTTATAGTTTCCTTCACATTTTTTCTTTGCTTCACCATCAGCCTTTCTACCCTTCTTACATTGTTTTCCTCCTGTCCCTGTTGCTGCAAGTGGTATTTTCACCACATATACTCCACTCGTGGGACAGACAAACAGCACAAGTGATGCGCAGATGTTATTCAGGATGGGAGGTAAATATTCACAAAAACTCCATCTACCCAAATGCAGCTCTTGCAACTCCTAGCCAAGGGGTGACAGCAGCAGGATTCCCCTTGACACCCCAGCAGATGTGAAGGAACTGCCTTCACTCAGTTTTCATAGTGGACACACAGGGACTGAGCTGGAAAATGGTGATAGGTCAGAGCCAACTTAGACATGTAGAAAGCCATCACTTCACCCTCCTTGGGTTTTGGACTTCATGTCATACACAGACCTGATCCCTCTTTCGCTTGTACAAGCAAAGAGCTGCCCAGCTGAGAAAGGCTGTTTGGAGTTACTAACTCAATTATGACTTTGGAGACACCTGTATGCTTACCAGTGAGTGATAACTCAACCAGGCATAACACACTGATCAGCATGAGCAGGGCAAAAGTGAGGTTTCGGGACTAAGTGGAAGTACTGACCGCTTCCTGAAATGTGCTGGACATGGTGTGGCATGTCACTGATGAAACCCGCTGGGGACACAGGGGGATGGTGCAATTCTTCCTCGTGAGCAACCGCAGGCTGAGCAAGGCAAAGTTGTGCTGCTTCTACTAAAATGAACTTCCCTTTCTTTCTCCTGTGCCTGGGCCAGCTGAGAACTACTCTGCAGATTTAGTGCTCCGTGTGTGCTGAGGTGAACCAAAGGAGACCCAAACTGCAGTGTTGTTTTCTTATTAGCAGCAGGCTGCGGATGCAATCTGGTAGTGTGGCACCCACTGAATCTTGCCCAGATATTGAAAAGCCTCCTGGCAAATCAGATGGAGAATGACTTACGGGTTTGTTTACTTGCTAGGGCTCCAACTCATGTTCAGTGTAGGCCAAGCTGAGTCAAATGTACACATTTTGCTAATGTGGCATGTGCGCATCAGGCATGAGGAAACATGCTAACACTGCAGGGACACTGCCATGTGAGAGCACTTTGGTTTTCTTGTTCCTGCATACCAGTGCTGGTCAAGGCAGAAGGTAAGGGATGGCAGATTCTGTTGCTGGTTCAAGCCTTGGCTGCTGACCTGCTTATCCAAGTGCAAAATTAAATCATCTTCTAAAGAAGGTCTGAAATCCTTGCTTTTCCAGTAAGCAAGCAGGTAACTGTTTACTGGCATACTGTGAAACCCAGCCAAGAAATTGTGCAGAGTGCTAGCAACAACAAAAAATGATCCCACGTGTCCTCATAGCAGCAGGCCCTTCAATATGATGAGGAACAAGCAAAAGGCAACTTTCCAATTACTTTAACATGCATAAAAAGACTGGGTTGTGCCTGGTCATGTCTCTGTGATCTTTCAGTCGAATTGCTATTTTGCACTGACTTGCTTTGCATCTTTATTGCTTATTTCAAATGTGCCTGTGCTTGGACTGGAGTTTTGTAATAGCGGCACTTTGGGCTGCTACTTCTATTGCCTTGGAAAACATTACATTAAAACTTGTTCAGCTGTACAAATCCCAGCCCTGCAGACAGAATTCAAAACAGCTCTGGCGCCTTCCTGGGTTCCCTGTAAAGCACTGACAAAGCCGACCCCAAATCTGCAGTAATGAGCCCATCCCTGTGACTGCATCCCTCTGATCACTCACTGTGAAAGTGCCCTTCTGCTTCTGATCCGACTTAGTAACTTCAGTACACATCAGATGTACTCCACCAAGGCAATTCATTTACCTCCGCTCCACCATCAGAACGTATTTACTTCCATTGTAGAGCACAGTATGAAATTATTAAGTAATTTACTGCTGTCGTGGTTTAACTGCAACCAGCAACTAAGTACCACACAGCTTCTTGCTCCCCCCTGCCCTGATGGGATGGGGGGGGGGGAGAACAGGAAAAAATCTGGGTTGAGGTAAGAACAATTTAATAATTGAAATAGAACAAAACATTATAATAATTAAAATAGTAATTATTATTAAAGGGGAGGCAACAAAAATAGAGGAATAAAACCCAAGAAAGACAAGTGTTGCACAATACAATTGCTCACCACCTGCTGACTGATACCCAGACTACCACCAAGCAGTGATCGGCCTCTTCTGATCAACTCCCTTCAGTTTCTATACTGGGCATGACGTGCTGTGGTATGGAATACTCCTTTGGCTAGTTTGGGTCAGGTGTTCTGTCTCTGCTCCTTCACGGCTTCCTGTGCCCCTTCGCACTGTCAGAGCATGAGAGACTGAAAAGTCCTTGATCAGGGTAAGTGCTACTGAGCAACAACGGAAACATCGATGTGTTATCAGCACTGTTCTCAGACTAAAGCCAAAACACAGCACTGCACCAGCAAGTAGGGAGAAAGCTAACTCTATGCCAGCCAAAACCAGGGCAACTGCCTGTAGTTGTCCTGATTAGCCGTGTAGAAGTTCAGACTTATCCAAATGTGGAAGGAGTCACTGTGGCAAATCCCATCTAGGTTTTCTTCATCATCCCTCTCCTGTTTGGACTTTGTTTTCCTACAATCTCTCATTTTGCCCTTGAAAAAGGCTGTGCTTTTCCCTTCAGTTGCCCTGTGGGATGGAGCTGACCCCATATAGAAGTGTGGAACGTTGCAGAGGTGGAGGAGGGCATCTTCTCAAGACTGGCCATGAAGCGGGGCAGGAAAAGAACGGGGCACTTGGCCGCTTCATGGTGTTGCACATCTTTTCCACCCATAAGTGTGGTGTAGACCTGTGACATATTGACAGAATGCGGGAATTTTTTGAGCTCTTGAGGTGTATAGATCATAGGTGGGCAACTCTTCCTTACAGAAGAATGTGCAGTAGGTGTGGGAAACAGTGAGCAAATGTTTCTGAAGCTGTGGAAATCTAAACATCCTTGATTATGAAGCATATCTGTTATGTGCTTTGTTTTCTGGAAACAAAATTGAAGCCTACAAGGATGTTTAGGAACATTGTTCCTACATAGGCTCCTAACCCGTGTCAGCACCTATGGGTGTTTATGCCACCAGCAGGAGCTAGGTGCTAGCTATCTTTCACGCATCTGGCTTCAAGCTGTGGTTCTGGCAGACATGCAAAAAGACAAGCAGTCCTGACTGAAAGAGACCACACACAGAATATAAGGTGTCCTGCGTGGGTTTGTTGCCAGGGAGAAGACACTCTGCATCTCTGCCTCTGGCTCACTGAATCACATCACTCATGCCTGGATCTTGGCATTGTGCCTCCATGCACACTACTTTTTGTGTTCTTCCTGAGACTCACAAGGCTGAGCTGTGTGTTTGCTTGACAGAGGATGTACTAGAGGCTTGCAAGAAAAATCCAGAGAAACAGGAGGACCTCACAGGCATCAGGCTCCCCAGGGAACTGGGGACCAAATCACAGCAGAAAGACATAGGGAAATAAGGTCACACAGATAGGTAGATGCTGCTAGGCCAAGCCCAGCACAAACCAAACCTGAGCTCAGGTTTTCTGCGTCACACTTTTCCCCACAGTGTTTTTCATCAACAAAAAAACCCTACTGGTTTTATCCCCTGGTTCTAATTGCAGGCAAATGAATGGAGCTGTGCCTGATGAGGGCAAACTGTGGGAATTTCAAAGGATATCCCGACATTTAATTTTTAAAATTTAGAAATGTCATGTGCATTTTAGCCTCCATGTAGTACTTCATAACCATAGAATCATAGAATCCTAGAACGGTTCAGGTTGGAAAGGACCTTAAGATCATCTAGTTCCAACCTCCCTACCATGGGCAGGGACACCTCACACTAGACCATGCCACCTGAGGCTCTGTCCAGCCTGCCCTTGAACACTGCCAGGGATGGAGCATTCACCACTTCTTTGGGGGGACTGTTCCAGTGCCTCACCACCCTCATAGTAAAGAACTTCCTCTTTATATCTAACCTGAACTTTCCCTGTGTAAGTTTAGACCCATTAGCCCTTGTCCTATTGCTACAGACCTTGATGAGGAATCCATCTCCAGCATCCTTATAGGCCCCCTTCAAGATATTGGAATGCACAATCTATGGCAAAGATGGGGGAAGAACAAAAGGAGAATAAAATCATTGTAAAATTGACTAGATCAGCAGGTCTTATCTGGAATTGTCAAGGCAGGATGGTTCAACATGTTCTGGACATTATTCAGTACAGTTGCGCCAGGAAGGAGAAGGCGATGCTGAGCAAAATGACTCTGGGTCCCACTGAGGATTTCAATGCCATGCGAGAGTTGTCCTTGCCCATGATCAGCTTTTCAGGAGAAGCACTTTGAAGCCCACCAGCTCCTTGCAGGTTTACTGTCATGGGGGCTGCATTTCTGCAAATGTTAAGATTTGAGCCTTTTATTTTAGTTCCCTAGTATTTGCTTTCCTAATGTTAGCCTCCAGAGGGCGAAAACCCTTCGAAAAGGCTCTGGGAAGAGCTCCGGCCAAGCTGGAGATGATCTGCTTGCAAAACGGCAGCAAAAAGACTCGTGATAAGGAATTCCGCCCCCAGACCGTGCATTTTCCGACCCGTTTCCATGATGACATCTCCAGCCCCCAAGCGTGACCACCGCTGCTGAGAGCGATGGGCTGGGGGAAAGAAGGCAAACATGGACTCCTGACTCCAGGCTTCCTGGAAAGCTTCTGGGATGATGAAATCGTCTGGTGCCTTACGTCAGGTGGGAAGTTTTCAGTGGCTTGTCCCGGGAGCTGGGTCATAAGCCAGGAATCCTGAGCGATGCAGGGAAGTCCTAATGGCACTGATGCAGAAGTTACGCTTCTAGTCAGTGCAATATACAAGCAGTTTCTTTTCAAAGTGCTTAAGGAAAGAAAGGGCTCTGCCACATGCCAGCTTCAGGGGGGGTAGAAATCCTGCTGGATCAAAGCACACTGGTGCTCTGACCATCGCTCTGAGTGATGGAGAAATGGGTCCCAGGACAGTTGGTATTAAAGCAAGGGATGGATGGTTTTGAGGACAACACATACATTGCCACTTACTGAAGAAACCTAATTCCTAGGAAATGCTGAACATCTGCTTCAAAAAACAGGTCTTTCTTTGTGTATGTCTCCAAAGGAACTGGAAAAGTAAGAACTGGTAGGAATACCATACTCATGGGCAGAGATGATGTTGCCTCACAGCTGAAAAAAAAAATGGGTTTTAAGAGGATACAAAGGTAAGATGGAATGAGATAGGAGCAATTTGGGGTGAGATGAGAAATGGGGCTGAGAAAGGTAATTAAAGGAGAAATAGGATTGCTGGGGGCCTCAGTGTATGAAATATTTCAGTATCTATATACACACGTATCATCTAGACTTTTAGAATATTCACTTTCTATAGTATAAGCCAATTCTATAGCATATTTATGGTGAAGTGGGAGGCCACAAGCTCAGGCTTGCCCCAGGCTTGCTGCTGGGCTATGGGAGGATGCTGACGTCAGCTGGAGAGACCCAGCACCTCTGCATCCATGCTGGAACCACCACTGAAATGAGCTGAGTAATTAAATCATTTACTGCTATGTTTCTGTCAAATCTCATTACACAACACCTGAGTTATTTTTCCAATTGAGTGATTGCTTGGATTCTACTGTGATGAAGTCCTTGGCAATAGCCTCAGAGGGGAGATTTGGTCGGGGCTGGTAATAATGTTCTTCTGCAGCAATAACGCTGTCAGGGTATAATCCTGATATGGATGTGTTCCTGCCTCATCTGGCATCACAGCTCACCATGGACAGAGGGGGAGAAGTTCAAAGAATGAAAGATCAAACAGCTTCTGCAATGAGTAGGTCAGGGCACATTGTCTTTGAAAGGAAATGGCTGGAGGGGAAGCATAGTAAGACTTATGAAACTGGGAGAGGACAGGCTGTTCACTGCTTCATCCAGCAACAAATAAAATAAACAGCAAACAAATAGATAAGGGTGTCATCTAAGGCTGCCAGGCTGAAAACAGACATACCAGCCAGTGTTTGGTACAAAGCCTGGCAAGGAAGCAAAGACTGGTCCTGCTCTTTCTGGAGGAGCCAGGGTGGTCATGGAAGAGAAACCTATGGAGGGTCCCCCAGGTGACAAATGGTCAGAAACAGGAGGGTTTGCAGAGAAAATATCAACACCTGTTCCTGTGCCTTTCCAGATATCTTCTGGTGAGTGTCAGGGACAGAACTGCGGGTGACTGGGACATGCAGGTGACCCGGTACAGCAGTCCTGTCCTATTCTTATAACCCCTTTGACTGGTTCAAAGAAGCTGCAGCAGCGAAAGCCCTGGGCAGAGCCCTTGCAGGCTCACCTTGGTTGCACTGTTTGTCACCTTGCTTTTTGCAGCACAGGCATGGGTGGCTTGTGCCAGCACAGATGCTGTTCTTATACCAGTCCAGTTGAAGAAACACCTGGAAACAGATCCCCTGCTTTCATCTGTCTGTGTTATACCAAGCTAAGGTGTCTTCTCTCTGCTTCAGCTGCCTCTTGTATCCAATATATCCTGAATTGGTTTGTTTTGCACAGTCCAGCATTAACAGCACAGATGGAGCAGCCATACTGGAATATGCATGGCTTTTACTTGAGAGGAATAAATTATAATGGTACACAGCTGCTTTTTTCTATGACAAAGAATGGCATAAATGTATCTTACCAAGAAAATTACTTCCTTCTCCATCGGTCTTCTTTCCCATCCAAAATAGTCATCCTGGCCAAATTCTTGTGCAGAACCTCTGAGTTACCAGATGGGCTTAAACCACAACAGTCCTACAAAAGAGTTTTTAAAAGCTTCATCTTTTAATTTTTAATTTGCACATATCTGACATTAAAGGGGCCAAACACGAGGATCACAAAGCCCATGTGTTCTTTGCTTTGCCACTTTTCAGAGAGTTGCTGTGTTTTGAAGTGGTTTGTACTGCAGCAAAAAAGAGTGTCAAATACAGGGAGCAGCAGAGTCTGTTATCAGAACAAACCCATGTTCACAGCACTTCCAAAACATTTTGCCTATATTCTGCATTTTGTGTGAACGTTCAAAACTGCTTGTTTCATTTCTTTTTTCTTAGAAGAAAGTAAAGCAGACAAGGTTGGAAAGCTGAGAACATGATGAGTGCTTCAGAGAGTTTTTCTAGTGATGCTTGTCAGGTCCTTCATCTAGAGCTGCTCGGCTTGACAGCCTGTGAACTCCCGTTTCTTCAGCCAAAGCTCTGAAAACATGACATTCTGCTTCAACTACCATAACCCTTTAAACTACTCTAACCCTTTATAGCCTTTTAAGCTGCTTAAAATTCAGATCAATTCAGATGCTAAAGCATTGCGGAGTAGCCGAATGTTATAAACTCTCCTGGCTTTGAAATGATCTCAAAATTGAAAATGTTTCAACCAGTAGCATTTAAATATTCATTGCTCTAAATCTAAGAAATTTGCTTCTAAATAGGATTGAATTATGAGCCTCAAAGAGATTTACAGCACAAAGCCCCATTTTCAGAGAGCCTGAGTGGCAGTTTTAAAGTTATTAACTTCTGCAGTTAGGATATTCCTCTTTAAGTGGCATCTTTAGCAAATGGTTCACAAAATTGCCTTCACCAATCAAAAAATACAGATGCAATTAATTTGTCCTGAATTTTAAACCTCACTGGCATCAACGAAATGAGCTGTATTTTATCTCCATGGCTCCCACTTCCCAAGCTGAATGCAAAATCTGGCAGTGACATAAAATCAGTGCGGCTCGATGGTTTTGTGCTCATTTGCTCAGATTCATTAAACCAGTTGTGATGGGGATGTGCAGTCACACATGCAGGCAGGCACAAACCCAAAGCTGTTGCTGGGGTGAGATGGAGCAAGCCCAATCCCAGGCACAAGGCAAGTTGTTTTTAAGTTACAAGCGCCATGTGGCTCACCCTTTAAAACTGCCGACAGGGCAGTTAAGTGCATCGATATGATGCTGTGCCAGGGGGTTTGTGTCAGTTTTTAGCCTGTTGTTGTAGGGGTCAGGTGAGGTGACACAAGCCTGGGTGAGGAGCAGATGCCTCCAGTGTACAAGAAGATGCAATATGCCTTAGGCCAAGTTTTTTCCTACCTAAAGAACAGGACATGATTTTCCTGGCTGAAATAGGGCAAGACCTTGTTGGGTCACCTCTCCTGCCTCTGCCTGGCTGTGGAACCAGGTTAAATATCAAACTCTTCAGCTGAACCCATTAACCAGCTCTAACTCTGCTGAGAGCTTCTGGGGTGGAAGCAGTGGAGAAATGCACAGGCATGGGATGTGATGCTTCAATATGCTGGGCATTGAGCTCATCCTAAAAGCCCAGCAAAATGCCATGAGGATCCAGGTCTGCAAGCTAGGGGACAAGCAGGGGGCTTGCTCTGTGTGGCTATGGGATGGATGACTTCTAAACTACCATGTATCCTGGGACAGCCACATGGGGTACTTGATGCTACTTCCCCTGCTGATGGTACCATTTCCCCAGCTGATAGTGGGTGCAGGCCTTTGGCATGGGACTTAAGCACCTACATCCCACGAGGAGATCCTGTAAGTCCCATTCAACCCATTGCTTAGAAATCATGGAACAGTTTGAGTTGGAAGGGACCTTTAAAGTTATCTAATCCACTTCCCATGCCATGGGCACCTTCAACTAGATCAGGTTGATCAGATCCTTGCCCAACCTGAACTTGAATGTTTCCAGGGATGGGACATCTACCACCTACCTCTCTGGGGCAACCTGTGCCAGTGTTTCACCACCCTCATTATAAAAAATTTCTTCCTCACATTTAGTCTTAATCTACCTTTTTTTAGTTTAAAACCATTACTTCTTGTCCTGTCTTAATAGGACCTACTAAAAAAGGTCACTTGATCTCCTCAGACTCCAGCCTGGAACTGGTGTCCAGGCTGGAATCATTCCCAGCAGTGTTTGGCATCGTGTATAGGGGCACAGGGACTGTCCCAGGCCTTTAATGAGGAATTTCAGATGCTTTAGTGGTGCTGGTTGTGGAGGTTTCTCAGAGCTCAAGGATGGGCAGGTCTGTTGGACACTGCAGCAAGGACTACGTTAAATAGAGTTTGAATGTGGCAATGCCAGTTTGCCGAATGCTCCAAAAACCAGCAAGCACAGGAAAATGGCTGCTTTCTCTGGTCAAAATAAGCATTTCTTTTTATCTTCAGAAAAAAAATGTATCCTCTGAAGAATGCTGTTGATTGAAGAAGAGTTGATTGAAGAATGGGGTTGATTGAAGAATAGAGTTGTAAATAAGTAACTTCAAGGACATTAGGCTTTGTTAGCAACTCTAGAGATAAGGAAATGGCTAAAATAAGCATTGCACAAGAACTGCCCAGAACCAGCCTGGTGGTTACTGACATGGCAACAATCCTAAAACAAAGTGATGAAGAGGAAGATGATGAAGAAATCACCACCAGTGGTCCCAAAGCCCACTACCACAAATCAGTGCGCATGCAGGAGGAATTCTAGAAGTATGATATAATGTATAAGTAACTCAATGAATATGTATGTAATCTAATGAATATGTATGTTTAAGGACAATATAATCACAGCCTGGTTGATGCTCGGATGAGACACACTAGGAGGAGCTATCCCCCGTGTCTCCCGGCGCCTCAATGAAGAATACCTGCTTGTCAGCTTTGTTGGTGAGTTCCTGGAGATTTACTCTGAATCACTTTGGGAGGAAATGGCTGCACATTTAGAGATGGATGGTGGTATGACTCTGGCATTTCAGCGCTCCAATTACACCTTGTGCTCTTTAACGGAGCCTCGGGGAACAACGCGAATGACAGAGAGGACAGGTTCTGCAAGCATTAATGTAGTCCTTTTGCCACTTCGCTCCCTCCTGCTGGAGCTACCAGAGGGGAGCATCTGGCCTTCCTTTGAAAGCCACTTGCAATTTATTGCTCCAATATTAAAGGCTGGACTCTGAGCCCAAACGTTACCCTCAGAGCAGCTGGGTGCAAATCCATGCTGCTTGCCGTAGGACTGCCACCATGGCAGGACAGCTCTCAGTAGGCATCCCGTTATCCTGGAGGAGGCCTGAGGCCAGCTGAACAGCGCTCTTGCCTCTTGCTCATCTAAGAAATGCTAATTGTGCTGGGCTTGCTTGAGCCTCGGCTCTAAAATTAGCAATGCTGCATCAGCAAGTGTTGGCGCTGCAGTGTTAATGGCGCAGCTCCTTTTCCAAGAGCTGCTGGGACTCCAGATGAATGAGGCGTTATTCAGGGTGACTTGTCCATCATGCAGCTTCTCCAGGTCCATCTATCTCCACTGAGCGCAGGTCGCTGTATGATGGCAGAGCTGGATTTTTGTGGTGACTAACCAATCAGTTTGGTTGGGAAACACTCATGGAGTTTGGAATACAGTCCTATGGACTTCGTACTGAGTCTCCAGAGGGTGACACTTAAGAAGATAACTGGGACCTGGCCTGTGGACCCAGCCCCAGCCCCAGCCCCAGGGCAGCACCAATGGCCAGGGCACCATTAGAAGTGTTAACCCCAAAGAAAGGGTTTTCTGACTTCAGAAGAAGCTTTTTCACCCCTTCGAACGCCCAAAACCCAAACTGGAGGTCAAGTCCCCTGTGGCTCTTGCACAGTCAATGATGCTGAATGCTATTTTAGGATGCAAGCCAGATGCTGTGCCACAGATACACATGTATTCATTGAAAATCTGGCATGCCATTCCAGATTGGTTCCTCCAGAAGCATGTTGAACGGGGCAGAGCACCTGTAGCTTGGGATGTCAGGCTCAGACTGAGATCCATGTGGTCATCCATGGCAGCATAACACTGTTGGCGTTATTCATACATGGGGATCATGTACAAAAGAACATCACCTTGGGGTGGATGCAGGAAAACAGCCTTTCCCCACCCCAAGCCCTTCCCACCACAGATCCTTCCACACTGTGATCCTCCAGGGATGCCCTGGTAGGGAGCAGAGCAGGTGAAGGTGAAGCAGAACAAAAGGGAGTGGGAAAGGACAGTAAAGAGTAGGGGAACATTCAGTATGGGGTGCAGAATACCCAGGTCACTTTCATTTTTCCCATCAAAACAGCTTCTTCCCCTCTCCCCCATGGAATTGCTCAGGTATCCTGGAGACACACTGAGCTTCTTCCATAGCCTGTGAGTTCAAAGGGTAAGCCTGCCACTGATCCTCCAGGATTTGGTCCCTGCTGGACCAGCTTTTATTTCCCTCCCAGATCCAGAAAACCTTGTAGATTCATCTCCTTGGCACTTCATCCCGCACACCCATGGCACAAATGAGTAGCTGCAGTTCCTGAGTGTCATCCCCAGTTTATGTCACCGCAGCAGGGAGAAGAGCCAGGACTGTTACACGTTTCATACATTAGTGGCCCTATTTCTAGGCTAACAGCAAGACCAAGGCGTGTTTTTTTTAGAAGCCTGTGCACTTTATCCCAGGAACAAATCCTGACTCAGCCTGTCACATAAATTATTTATCACAGTCACAGAAAGTTTGAGGAGAGCAAGGCTGCATTAGTCCAGATGAGGTGGTTGATGGCAGTGAAGTGAAAACGTAAGCACACGCAGGGCCGTGATGAAGGTTCCTGATTTCAACAACGCAAAGCTTGCAAACAGCATCACCATAGCCTGGCTGCAAATGCCACCAGTCTGAGGAGCATCTGTCTCTGGCACAGTTTTGGCTAAGAGGATGAGAGTTAATGTACTAGCTGGCCCTGGTGCTGTTGCGTTTACTCACCATCTCAAGGATATTAGGAATAAAGGACAAGACAGCAAAGTAACCAGGGTTTCCCAGTGGTGGGGGCCCTCCCACGGATATCCACAATGGGAAGGGAGGTGGGACTAGCCAGGAGCTGTGTCAAAGAGCAAAGAGCTACAATGGAGTTACAGTGTTGGTGGAAAAAGAAAAAGCAACTACCATCATGTACCTGGAGTTGCACAAAGCCTTTGATGCTGTCCCACACAATATCATTGTCTCTAAACTGGAGAGATGTGGACTTGATGGATGGGCTACCTGGTGGATAAGGAATTGTCTGGATGGCTGCACTCAAAGAGTTGTGGTCAACAGCTCGATGTTCAGATGGAGGCTAGTGATGAGTGGCATTTCTCAGGGGTCAGTTCTTGCCTCCTTCTCCCCACCACTGCTACAGGGGTGAAAACATCCAGAGAGGGAGAGCAGATGCTTGAGGATGTGTGCTCTCTAAGTGACCACACATGAGTCAAAACCCTGAGAAAATCTGACTTTCTGAGCCCAGAAGAAGAAAGAAAGGAGGGAATGGGATCATGGTCTTCAAATACCTCCAGGAGGGAGCCAAGGGGCAGACAAGGAAGGATAAACATCAGGCAGGGAAAACATTTAATTTAGCTTAAGGACCGTATTGACACTAGAGCAAAACAGGATTATCTGTCCATGGGTACATTTAATTAGAGGAATTTTCACAGCCATTAGAGCAGAAAAAGGTGAAACAAGCAGAGGTGAGAAATAAAAAAGGAAATCTGTTTTCAGGATTAAATGTCATTTTAAGAAAGGAAACTTTAGAAGATGGCAACAGCAGGGGTAGGGGAAAAGGCTGATTACTGTTATGCAACCAGAATCTTTATTTGCTATGTTGCATTTCAGCAGGTTTAATTCCTTTCTCTCCCTTGAGGAAACCAGATGAGAAGGTTGTCACCATGGACAGCTGTGATTTCCAGCTGTGAATCCCCTGGCCCCATGGAATTGCTTTGCTTGCAATGCCAACAGCTCTGCTCACCCGTTTCATGTCTGTCTTTCGTTGACAGCTGTATGGGTATCACTGCCATGCTATGGCCTTGCACAGGGCAGAGAGAAGGAATATCCCTGCTCTGGGGAGGCAGGACAGCCTAGGGCATAAGGCAGGAGAGAATAGGGAAACAGGGCAGAGGACAGAGGATGAGCCTATTGGCTTAGCTCTGGAGCTGGGCCTTCCTCCCAGCTGCACATTGTGAGTCAGAACTAGAAGGCGGCAAATGTTCTAACCAGGGAGCCACCATCCGTAGATTATTTTCCAGCTAAAAAATAGTTTAGTGGGCAAATTAATTAATGGAAAACATGGTTTTGGAACACTGGCCCCAACCCTCTCTGCTTGCTGGGGCTCAGCACTTCAAACCCGAAGTCTTACTCATACACTCCTCAATAGAGGATGGTATGCGGTCTGATGGGATTTCTCTGAATTTCACCCTGATTTTTTTTCTGATGGGGAGTGTTATCTCCATCCTTCAAGTTTCCTTACCTGTAAAACGACAGTAACACTGCCAGCCTCAGCTGCAAGGTACCTGGAGCTCTGCTTACTGGGAGAGCTGTAAGACAACTAGCTATTCTTACAATAAATTAGTATTATCAGTGTAAGAGAAGAAGCAGTTTCCACCAAAAACAATCACCAGCCTATTGAAGCACCCTGGAAGATCAATGATTCAATCAATCTAATCTTTGCCAAGTAGTAGTCTGGAAAGCTCTGAGCTGCCAGAAACAGTCAGGCCGATTAATGTCTTGCCCACAGTCCTGGTTTCCCACTGAGCCTGACAGGTCCTGGCAAAAGGTCCTGTGTTCAGAAATGTATTTTGAGATTAGCAAGCTCACAGAGTAACTCATTTCCTTCATATTAAATTAAAGCTAAACTAATCTCATACATAGTGGAAAGACAGCAGACAGGTGAAGCTGCCATTGCAGCAAAGGGGTCTTTGTGGGGCTTGGAGCAGAAATGGGGTTGCAGGAACACAAACATACAAGGGTGTCTTGGCTCAGCTCTGCTGAGCCCTGCAAAGCTACAAGGGCTCAGGGCTCAGTGCAAGAAGCATGGCTGACAGAAATCATAGAATCATGGAAAGGTTTGAGTTGGAAGGGACTTTAAAGATCACTCAGTTCCAACCCCCTGCCACTAGACCAAGCCCTGTCCAACCTGGCCTTGAACACTGCCAGGGATGGGGCAGCCACAGCTTCTCTGGGCAACCTGTGCCAGTGCCTCAGCACCCTCACGGTAAAGAACATCTTCCTAGTATCTAATCTAAATCTACCCTCTTTCAGTTTAAAGTAATTCCCCCTTGTCTTGTCACTACTTGCTCTTATAAAACGCTATCTTGCTCTTATCTAATAACATTTATTTGTCTGCTGGTGACGCCCTATTGATGTAAGTTGTTGGCTTCCTTTGCCACAGCAGCACACTGTTCACTTATTGAGCTCGTGTCCACCATGATCCCCATGTTTCTCTCTACAGAGCTGCCCCCCAGCATGGTTAATTCCGGCCTGTGCTGCACTCCTGTATTGCGTTTAACCAGGTGAACGACCTTACGTTTGTCCTTGTTGAACTTCACAATGTTCATGTTAGACCAGGCCTATACAGGTCACCTGGCAGGGTCGCTCTCCCTTACGAAGTGTGCACTTCAGAACTTCATTAGGGCGCACTTGTTCCCATCTTCCAGGTCGCTTATGAAGACACTGAACAGCGTTGGGCCCAGTATTGGTTCCCAGCAGACCCTACTAGTGACAGGTCTCTGGTTTGAGAAGGAGTTGTTCATCACCATCAGGGAGCTCCTGCCTGTGCAGAGTAGCTTATTCCCAGTGTTAGGACTAAATACGGTTAATATCCTCCACCTTCAGCTGTTCTCAGGGTGAGGTCCCCAAGTTAGGGGCTCACGTGCATTCAGGTAAAAAAAGCCCAGTGGGAAAGTGCCATAATTTGTGCATCTGTAAATTACCAACTGTGAGTTTATTTGGGGTGGGGGTAGCAAGGCTTCAGTCATGCTCGAAACATGAGATTCCCTTCTTCAGCATCAGGGAAACAAAAAAAAAAAGAATAAAGAAATATTAAACAGACATTTAAAGAATAAAAAGAAAAACAAAAATTCACAGGATCGCAACATTATATAAACTTATGTTTTTAGAGGAAAAGGATTATATCATAAGACTAGCTTCTGATTTTTAATTTGATCATTGCTACAGTTTTAATCATGTAGCCAAAGCAAATCAGAGAGGAACATCTCCAACATCACTTAAGTGACCCTGAAGCCAGCTACTCCAAGGGCAATTTGGGCACCTGAGGAACACAGAATAGAACCTGACCTGGCTGTAACAGCACCTAAACCTGAAGGAAGGTTGGTGCAAATTTACGAAATCCCACAAAGTCGCTGCCTGAGCTGCTGCACAGCATCTTCATCAACAGCTATTCCAATGTTATTTGGATGCTTCTGGTGTCATTTTTGGTTTTTCGTTTTTTCTGCATTATATTGGTTAAGAAAATGCTTGAGAAAGGGAGGAAAGCTGGAAGGGAAAATTAAATTACAACAGTCTAAAGGAAACTGTAAACCTTGTAAATGCTCACACAGTGAAGCAGCCATGTCTAAAGGCTGGTTTGATAAACACCTTGGGGGATGCCACCACGAGGCATGTACTCGAATACATAAACGATGGCTCCTCTTATTTCTCCTCCAGCTTCCTATTTCTTACCAGTTGCCCTGGAAACTTCCCCATCACTGTACTCACAGGAGCAAAGTCCATGAGAAGAAAAAGCAGCTGCAAAGCTTTCATGACTTGAAATTCATGGCCCAGCAATGCCAGAGGAGGATTTTGGCACGAGCCATCCCTGTGCCAACCTGCCTCCCTCCCACATCCTGCACAGCTTGGCCCTGCAGCCCCAGGATGGGCCCAGACCCCCTGGGCAACCCTGCATCCCACGCCGAGCCTGCGGGGCATCCTTGGGCGGCATTGCTACCCATCTCCCCACAGGTTATTCACACAAAGGCTGCACAGACGATTCTTCCTACGCACAGGCTGTGTCGTAATTCAGCCAGACAATAACTGATGTAAGAGGGGTGAATAACCTCCCAAAACACTTGGGTGCTTTTCCAAGGAAGGATGTAAGCAGCCATGCCTGGAGGGCTGCAATTAATTCACAATTAGGATAAACTCCAATTAGGCTGGGGTAGGAGGAAAGAGCACCAGGTGCCTTTTTCTTCTGCATGGAGCACCTGCAATTCGTGGAGCAAATAAAGAGAATAATAAAAATAACCCCAAACCTCATTTGCACTGGAGGAATTAAAAGACTCTGGAAGAGCAGAGCCATCCAGTCCTGAGGATGCTAGGCCACGCTGGAGGCATCTCCAGAGAGTTTTGTCCCAGCAAACACTCTGATCTTGGTGGGAGATGCAATCTTCACACTTCATGTCCAGGCCCACAGCAAGCAAGACTAGAGCAGCTGACATTTTCTTGTGCGACCTACAGGAGAAATGTCAGTCTTTGCTCGGACACAAGATACCTACAGCAGGCAGAAGGGGGGAGCATGGCTGCACTCTTGTTTTGCTTTCTGTCCCCCCTGGTTGTTTTACAGGTTGTTCTACAGGTTGTTCCATTCAGGATTGCCACCCCAGCACCTAAATCCCCCGTCACTGCAGCTGTCCCTAGGTGGAGAACAGCGCATAAGGAGCAAGCACAACTGAGCAAGCAAGGCCAACAAGGGGCAAAGCAAAGCCACACATTTCACACCCCACCTCTCGCCTACAGTGCACACTGGAGTACATTTTTAATACATACTTTACATGAAATGCAAAATGCACGTTTATGCACGTTAGATATATATATAAAGATCTTTATAGTCACAGCTTAACCCTGCTAAACCCATTTAGCCCCAAACCTCACCCATACAGTTGTACCAGCGCTGCGGTGTGCAAGGTTTGTGTATTGCCCATGATGCCTCAAATAAGCCATGCAAGAGGACAAGGACTGTCTCTCTCCTCTGTAGGGTTATGCCTCCAGGTCACAAACTCATCCATCCTATTTTCTCAAGGCCCAAGAGCTGGTTCAGAGGAAGGGTGGGGGCATGAGGCTTGTGGCTCTTCACACCTCCCACACTGCCCACCTGTATATGTGGTTCAGTGTGGCTCAGCTGCTCTCAGGCATTTCCCATGCACACCCTCAGATGCATAAAATACATATATATTTACACACATATATATTTATACACATATATATACATAAAAAGAATTTTAAAATATATAGCATAATATAGAAAAATGTAGCATATATTCATACACTATTTGTATCTTGTAAATATACGTTGCACACATACATATATGCAAACAGCAAAGGGCTGCTTAGAGGGCACAGCCTGGAAATGGGAAATGATGAAGCCAGAGACAAGACCCAACATCCAGGCGCAAGCAGAGGAGGGAGCAATGCTGGAAGCATGCCTTGCATGGATGGAGCCAAATTTTGGCCTGTCCCTCAACCTGCCACCAAGATGAGTTAAACACAGCCCAGAGACCCACCAATGCTTCCTTGTACCTCCTCAGAATCTCCTGGCCTCCACACCATGTCTGCTGCATGTCCCGCAGGTCAATGGAGGTGATTTTGCCCCTCTGCTCCGCCTCAGTGAGACCCTCCTTGGAATACTGTGTCCAGCTCTAGAGTCCGCAGTAAAGGAAAGACATGGACCTGTTGGAAGGGTCAAGAGGAGGGCCACAGAAATGATCAGAGGGCTGGAGCACCTCTCCCATGAGGAAAGGTTGAGAGGGTTGGAGTTGTTCAGCATGGAGAAGACTCCAGGGAGACCTTGTTGTGGCCTTTCAGTGCCAAAAAGGGGCTTACAAGAAAGATGGGGAGAGGCCTGTTGTGATAGGATGAGGGGTGATGGTTTTAAACTAAAAGAGGGAAGCCTGAGGCTGGATGTGAGGAAGAAATTTTTTGCGGTGAGGGTGGTAAAACATTGACACAGGCTGCCCGGAGAGGTGGTGAATGCACCATGCCTGGAGACGCTCAGGGGCAGGCTGGATGTGGTTCTGAAGGGCAACCTGATCTAGTTGAAGATTACCCTGCTCATTGCAGGACCTTTGAAGGTCCCTTCCAACCCAAGCCATTCTGTGCCTGTATGATCTCTTCAGCTGGCTGCTAAATCCTCAGGACTATTTTGTTTCACTTTACCTTCAAAGCCCATCAGAAAGCATGACCAGCTGCCAGGATGGGAAGCAGAGCTGCAGGATGAAGGCAGTGGTGCCCTGGGAGGGTGGCACAATGGCTCTGGTGCTTGCAACCCATGTCTGCACTTGGAAGAACATGAACTATGATTATAAAGGACAAAGCCCCAGTTTCCCAGCTGGACTCACTCCAAGGGCCTGCTAAGGATAATTTGAAGCCAAGTGGTTTGTGCTTGCCTTAAGCTATTGATTGAACCCATGATTACACAACTTCCTTCCCCTTATCAATTCTTGCCTGGGCACATCAACAGCAACCATCACCACTCCCAGTATGGGGATGTAAAAAATTCACTTGCCAACAGAGTGGTGCTGGGCTGCACCTCAATACTGCTTTTAGCAACCTGGTGTATGCCAGGAACATGAGCCATGTTCACGATTTCTTCATGATGCTTTGAAGGCATGTTGCAGCCGCTGAAGAGCAAAATGCTTCATCGCCAGCGAGGAAAAAGCCCACCACAGTGCTCCCAGTAAAGGCTCTTGCTGTTTTGCATTGTATTTGGCATGTCCACATGTTGAAAAGTTCTTAATTCTGTACCTATGTATAGCACTGCAACAGCAATTTTCAATGCCTGCCAGAAGGAAAATACGCTACCCAAGTTAACAGAAAACATTCTGGAGCTAACTATACAAAATGACAGTATTATAAACCATAAGCATTTGTCCCATTAACATTTCCATTCGTAGACAGAATAACAAGAGATGAGTTATTTGGAAGTGGAGATGTTAAGGACACTGGCAATGTAACAGGGCAACAGAAATGCTGTGACTGCAAGACCTCTGCTTAGGAGTGACTCAGCACAACAGCTGCATCCTGGAAAATTAATACTTCAGCCCCCCTCAAATGCCTGCAAAGCCTTTGAGAGCTTGCAGAAACCAATCCTGGAAGCCCCATCAGCCATCTGATCTGCTCACCACTATGGGGATTAACACATGTCCCCACCCCAGCTCAGTGCAGGGACCTGCCCTGGGGGGAAGCATTTCCAGTGTAGACCATGAGGACTCAAGGCAGCGTTGTTAACAGAAAGCAACCACATTTGGCCTCAGAACTACAGAAGACAAACCCCATCGCCACCTTCAAACCCCAAAATCTCCCTCTTCACCCCTCCATGAGCAGCCCCTGCTTCAACCCAGGTGTCCCTAAGCAGAGGCAGGTGTTAAGGAGGTTAACGCAGAATCATGTCAAATAACAAACACCTAGTATTTATTAATAAATTAGTACACTGGAAGGCAATTTTTCAATTCATTCCCCTCTTCCCCCACTCCCACCCCTTCCCATGGGGCAGCACACGCCACCCTCATACCACGATTTCTTCAAACTGAGCGTAGTACAGCCTGTTTGTTACGGGAGCATAAGAGTTGCAAATATAATCAGACTTCTTACGATGCAGCTTTCCCCCCCCTCCCACCCCTCAATCTCTTTTCTTTTAATAAAAAGTGAAGTGTGATTTGAAGAGACTATTAAGACCAGGTAAGGTCTTAAGAGAACCTATCGGCCACATCTGTATAAAAAACAAGAGACATGAGTGTAAAAGCATAGCTTGGTTTAAGTCTTACACCAAGAGGACAGCAGGAACACTGGCGGCTGCCTTCGCCTCCCCATGTCCAGCATCGGCTCCCTTCAGGGCCCCTCCATCCCCGCAAGCAGCAAGGCAAGACAACTCCTTACATTTGACTGAAGGCAAAGGACCTTTTCATCGCCTCGAAGACTGGTGGGGCTGACCCTTTTCTTTGCGGTTAAAGCGCTTCTGCTTTAGCTTATAGGAGCGTGATGCATTGTCCGGGTGAAAACCATACAATAAATAACCATGCTAGTAAAATCTCAGCAATGGATATGAGCTATACAATAGTACATTAAAAAAAGTCAGCTCGGGTGGGAAGCTTAGCGGTGTTAAGAGACAGCAACCAGCCACAACTGGGACTTTTTTTGTGTGTTTGCCATTTACCGCTCCAAGGCAAAGGGAGGTGGTGGGAGACAGTCATTTCGAGCGACAGCTTTGACAGAAGACGCGGGTTACAGAGCAATCCCCGATTCAATGTGTTAAATTACACCAGATTCATGGTCTTTTAGTTTGTTAACTGCAACATTATTATTCTTTTTTTAAAGTGCATCAACTGATCTGATTGGAGTAAGAACAGGGAGAAGAGAGGCTCGGGAAGGGGGCAGAGGATGCAAAGACTTGGACTGAGCAATAGAGTTACAATGGAGGGGTGCAATGCTGGCAAACTGCCCCCCCTCCAAAAACCAAGGACACCTCAATGAAAATACTGGCCATATATTCTACAACAAAACCTGCCTGTGTATTGTTGGTCGTCTTAACGAGTGCCAAGCTAGCTCTAGCAGATATTTGGAGAGTGCATGGTGACCCAGTAAGTCTACAGTAAGTCAGGAAGGTGGCTATAGACAGAGTCCAGGAGGGTCTGGCTGGCTTCCTGGCTCTTGACTCCAGCGATCTCAAATAGCCTGTCCAGCTTGTCTTCAGCCTGCGGGATCTCCTCTATCACGTGGAGCTCCTCAGGATTGAGGATGTGCAGCATGTCGTCAAAGATGGGCTGCAGGTCGCAAGGGTCCAAGCGCACCTGGCGCAGGACAGTGTCCTTCTTTTCTGTAGGAGGAAAAGAGATGGTGGTCAAGAAACCCTTCAAGAAACATCCGCTAACCAGGGCTTGCTTTCCTTGTCCATCTCCTGTTGCTAACTCTGAAGAGGTACACGTCACAAGGAGAACAGGGGGGAAAGATGGAGGGTGAGGAGTGATAGGGAGGGGAGAAGATGGAGAAGCCACTCTGCTGAGGCACCTAATCCAGGGTCCCACTAGAGCAAACACAGCACTTATAAATGCTGAATGGCCAATATGGAAAAGTGAAGGCAGAAGGGGAGCCAAAAAAAGCTGAATTCTGCTCTTTTAAGTTGTTTTTGTTGGGTCAGCTTCATTTCCACACTCACACGTACATTGGGTAGACTGACTTAGCTCAGTGTTTCACCTTGATCAGAAGTTAAAGAAGACTAAACGCAGCAGGTTAAATGCAGTAAATTAAACCCCCTCAAGAAGAAGGGGGGTGACTAATGGTGACTTACATCTCAAGTCACACGCTGCAGCAAGCAGGACCAAGGGCAAAAAATACTAATTCAGTCTTGAAATGACATTTTCCTGGTTTTATCTCACACAATAACGCACAGGGCAATGCAACAGCCGAAAGTGAGGAGAAAACTTCCCCCAGACATCCACGGATGCTATAACTTCTCTGTCAGCACAAACAGTTAAAAGCCTTTAAAGGCATTTTCCCCTCTCAAATCTATAACATCTTTGCTAACAGGATATTCGGGTCTGGAAAGCGAATGTGATGAATGTATCCTGGAGAGCCATTTTTCCCAGTTATTTACTTCAGTGGTATCTCCTGAGCAGCTCTACTGCATGTGCAAAACATACGTGACATGCCATGGCAACCCTTTGGTCCTCCCTCTTCCGCCTGGGCTGATTTTGGTACCTTTGGTAATAAAAGAGCCTGTCCGGCTGAGCGCAGAGGAGCCGCTGGAGGTTGAGTCGCACCGCAGGAGAGGCTCTGCTTCATCGACGAAGAAGCATTTCTTCTCTGAAGGAGAGGGCTCCACAGTGAGGACAGCTGCCTCGGGGGGCTTTGGGCTGGGGCTGGGCGTGGGGCTCACTGGGCTGGGGCTCACCGGCAGCGCCAGTCTGTCAGCTTCCAGCTTTGGGAGGAAGAAAGAGAAGGAAAATTAACTCAGGGGATGCTACGCAATGGGCTTGCATTCAAAATCCTCTGCATCCCGGCTTTCAACACACCCCAGCCCATCCTTGGCAAAAGGTCCTCATGTTCGGTGGCTTCCTCCTCCCAGGGATCATGCTGACCCAGACAGTGGAGGTGACCCAAGGCGACATTAGTGATGGCATTTGGCACATCAGTGCTCCACAGACAGGAAGGGCAACACAACCCATGATCTTGGTAGGAGGAACCTCAGCACCAGGTTGGCACACGGAACAACAGCAGAGCATTTTAACTTGGCTTTCCTTCTCACTTTCAGCTCTTGGGGCATCAGGTGATGATGCCCAAACAGGTAAGCTCCCCCCAGATATCCTGCTCCACAGCTATTGTTTGCTAAAAGCAAGGCATAGCCTGGTTCCATGCCTCCAACCAGTGCCAAGGCTACAGAGTGAGAGCTGCGAGACCCCTCAGGGATTTCCACTGCAACACGCTCCTGCGACCAGCTACACTGGTCACAATGCAAGTTAATGATTTGTTTGCCCAGTCTCACCCTTGCTCCCACGAGTACCCCCATTAAAGTGTGATGGACAAATCCACCCCATCAGACTCCAAGTTCAGGGCCAGAAGGACAAGCAAGGGCTGGAACTGACCCCAGAGTCACCTGAGTGCCTTTGCTTTATGATACCCTGATGTGAGCCACAGGTAAGCATTTGGCTTCACAGTCCCAAAGACACTGGCAGCAGCAAGCACTGCTGGGACCTGCTCTACACATGGGTGCTGGTATGAACCCGCTTCCTAATTTGACAGTGCTCTTCATCTTCCTTCTTGAATCTCCTTCCCACCTGCATGGCAGCAGCCAACATTATGGACTCTCCTCAGCCTCCCTGCATTCCCTCAGGGTGCAAATCTCAAGCAAAGCTTTTCTGGTTCCCATTCCCTGCACAGCAATGACAGATTTGGGGCAGCATCCTACATCCCACAACCCTGGCTGGCCGCTTGGGCACCTCTGCATATCACCAGGCCCCCGAGGCGGGTTGCTTTAAGGACCACCTAATATTTAACTTCTTCCCAAAGCCCGCATACCTGCTTGACTTGCAAGAGAACAGATTTGCAAGCCCTGTCCACATGCAACCCATTCTCCCAACCTATTTTCTACAGAGGGAAGACCAGGCTACTCCCGCTAACATGCTTTGCTTACTACCCAGGGATTAAAATGCAAAAATCTGGATTACAGGCTATGGGAAAGGGAGCTGCTGAGCCACCTCCGTGTCAGCATGGGTGTGCTGGCACATTCCTCATCCATGTCGAGGAATTCGCCACCCACAAATCACATGTCTGCTGAGACGCCCATTAGTTCACATTAAATTAACATTGAAGCCTGTTTCTGGTTGAATGAAAGGGTTTTTTTTTCTCTCCCCCCCACTGAAAACAAACAGGGGGAGATTTGTTCTAGCTCAGCATATTACACAATAGGCATATTAAAAATAAAAGCTTCAATTTTTAAATAACAGAATCTGTCTTCTCTCCTGAAACTCCCTTTCCAATAGGGCTCACTGATGGGAATCAGCCCGTTGCCGTTAGTGGGGAAAAAGCAAAGGAAGCAGCAGAAGAGTGGCTGGCCACTTTCCAAATTGCAACAGACTCTGATTTCACCTTTAAAAATAACAGACAGGCTTTAGGGGTGAGTTTCTCCCTATGCAAACTCATCCAAGATCCAACCACAAACCCACCTCCTCACTTCCAAAGAGGGGTTCAACAGCTGAGGAGCAATTACAGGGAGGGCAGGGAGCAGCCATCTGCCCCGGCTCTGCCTTCCCAGCAGAGGGGAAAAGCCCTTCCCAGAAGTGAGTCATTTGGAGTTTAATTAAACAGCTGCTAAAGCACACTAGGAGAAAAAAAATCACCCAAGGTTATTTGACTGTAGGCGTCCCGGGAGCCCAAAGCTTTCCAAATAGCTGAACGGTAGCAAGGTTGAGGCAAAGCAAACAGGATGCTTGGATGTGTGTTAATATTTAAACCACAGGAAGAAAGCAAGTGGGAATGAGGGTTTTGAGAAGCCAGGGAAAGCAAAAGGTTGCTGTGAGGTGAAGCCTGTGGAATAGGTGTGAAAATACAGTCTTCATAGCCCATGACTCATTTGCTTTAAGCCACCTTGGCCATTCCTGTTTTTAAGAACAGTGGTGCTCAAGTGAAACCCAGCTTAGGCTAGGGAAAAAAGAAAACAAATAAAACCGCCCTCCACAGCCCTTTTGCCTTTCCAAAATCACCAAATCACTCACCTTTCCATCACCATTGCAGGGCTCCTGTGCTTGCCACTGAGGTTGCATTTGCACCTGCAGAGACAGACACATAGGAAACTATTAGATGCATGATCCAGCATGAAAACCAAAGGTGCTGCGGCGGCTTTGACGCATCAGAAGCCTCCTGCGACCAGCCAGGGCACCCTGCCAATTTGATTTTGGGTTTTTGTGAGCACTGCAGCAAGAGGCTTGCAATGCCAAAAAAAGCCAGCATCCTAAATCCTCCCATATAGCTTTAGATTGCGGCTCGAGCATTGACATCCTCTTGGATCCCAGTGCATCTGGGAGGATGCTCTAAGCAGCTCAGGGTGTCTGAAGGTTGAAAAGGGTGCAGAAGATGACATAGGCTTGGCTTTGTTTCCTATTCATAGTTGGTCCCAACAGCTCTGTTTGAACTGGTTGGTCTCATTTTCTGCTTTGTTTTACTGTATGGCAATAAAAGATCAACTCGGTCAACAGCAACTGCAGCTGCTGTGCTAATGTTAGAAAGGAGCAGTCGTAGGCATTAAAAAAACCCTCCCTTGGGCAATACTTCCTGCAGCAACCAGGCAGTAATAAAAGCTGGTGGCAGGTTTGCTGCTGCAGAGGGTGCCTGAGCACCCTCCCGGGATGTGGGGGGACAAATTTAGCACCGAAGCGGCTGTTTTCTGGATTCACTGCCAAAAGATGACACCAGGCTGACACCAGCCCTATTCCCAGATCTGTTATGCCTCTGTAAGGGATGCAGGAGGAGGAACTCCAGCACACGAAGCAGGGTGGCTGGGTGGCAGCCCTGCAATGCTGTTGTCGCTATAGTCCCAACAGGCACAAGGAGGATCTGCTTGGATGAGCAGCTTCATGATGCATATGGCGTCTGAGGGTCCACCTTCAGGGCAGACCAGACCTTGGAAGGTGAAATACCACTGGTGTTGCGGAGGTGTTGCAGAGCAGGATGCAAGCCCTTCACTGGGATATGAAAGGCACAGGGGTGTTCAGCACCCTGGGGTGGGAAAGCCCAAATGTCCTCTCTGTGTCCTTCACCTCAGTGGCCAGGTTTTGGAAGAGCACTCAACACCACCTCCGTGATGGAGCTGGCATCCCTTAACACAAGCAGCCCTGGAGAAGAGCTACTCAAGTCAAACCTCACGCAACCCAGGATGGGCATGCTGGGTCTGGGGAGGGTTTAGACATCAAGCCATACACAGAGGAAGCCGCTCTTCCCCATCAGCCCTGGCTATCCATTGGCCAAGTGCTTCTCCAAGCAGGAGATGGCATCTCAATGAGAGCTTCTAGAGCCTTCTCCTTTCTGTGGATCTGCCCACCCACTTTTTCAACTTGAACCATGACGAAGAGATGATGAAGCCATGACGAAGAGTTTCTAAACTCAATTACAGGCTAAGTCACTACTGAGTTCAGCTTGTTATCACCCCACCATCTTCTAGCTTCATTTTATACTCCCAAGCCCACTGTACAGCAAACACACAGAATGCGAATCCCAGGAGATGTGGCTACGACAGCAGGGAAACCTCAAACTGTAAAGTTCATATTTTTGTGTTTCTATTATTTATGTTTTATATTACTTCATAAATCATTAGTTTTTCTTTTATTGTACACTCTCCAGCCTGGTTCAAACCCAACCTTTGTTTGCTGAAAATCAACTCATGATTTAGCGAAAACCAGGAGTAAAACAGTGATGCCCACTCCAGCAAAACCCTTGCTCCACTGCTGACACTTGAGGTTCACAAAGCAAAAAATGAACTGCTGATTATTTTGTTCAGCCCAGTTCAGCTTTGTCAAAAGAGGAAACAAAGGGGATGGGCAGGAGCTGTTGGGGGCTGAATTTGGGGAATGTTGCTCCAGGCTCTTGACCTGCAGGGTTTTGACCTGCAAAAGAGGAAGGGAAAGAGCCAAAAGGCATTGCCACAGCTTCGTGCCTGAACACGGGGCTGCTTTCACACCCTCTTCTCCTCTGGCACACCCAAAACCCCCATGGCTTAGCCTCACACCAGACCTAGCCCTGACATATTTGCTGATTCATGGAATTATCTGCAGCATGCAATTAGCTATGGACGTAAATCTCGCTGAGCTCAGGGCTGCAGCCTCCCCTCTCCATTTTCAACATTTACCTTATTAATTTAGTATTCTTTTTTATAAGCTTTGCTGAGGCTGCGCTGCTGAATGCCCTGAGCAAGGCTGTTTGCTTCCCCTCCATCCATTCCGTGGAATGTTGCAGCCGAGGCCAGCAGAGCCATAAATAAAAAGCTCTTAAAGCATTGCTCACAGTAGGACACTTACAGTAGCCACTGCAGCCAGTCATGCAGGCAACGCTCCAGGCCAGCCCAGACAAGCACAGACACCCCTTGGTATCTGCACAATGCTGTTATGCACCCCCAAAAAGCCCATAGCCCAGTGCCTGTGTTGCACTGATTTTTTCTGGTTTTAACCTCACAATGGAGAATTGCCATTCCCTGGGACAGTAGTGAAAAACCTCTTTTGCCCTTCTATCCCCCATTTTTGTTGTTGTCAGCATTAATCTGGGGTGTGATTATGCTCAATGAACAGCGCCCAGGCTCGCATGCTACTGCCCAGCAAGCCTGGCTGCAAGGGGAGAGATTTTGCAAACCTCGAGGCTGAGAAGCATTCGTGGCCAGAACAAACCTGAAACAGGAGCCCTGCAAGTTAAATGCGCCCCAAAAAACCTTCTCACAGCTGCTGCGCTCGCTGCAGAAAACAAACCTTAGCAAAGTGATCCAGCAGGCTAATCTCGTTTTAACCTAAATTCATTCAGCACAACACAAAACCAGCATAATCTCCCACGGCTACAAAAGCTGGCGAGTCTTCAGTGGAGCTGTTCCCCACCTGAGGGAAAATGTTCCTGCAACGTACTGTAACTGTAACGCTCCACAGACTCCCATTAATTCCCCTGTTCCTATCAGGGGTTGTAAATATTTGGATTTCAGAGCCCAAAGGGCTGCCTGAGGGAATGGGACATGACAGGAGAGCGCAGCTTTGCCTCTGCAGGTTTTGCAGGCTTAGTTCAGATGCCAGATAAATGATTTGGGCAAGAATGTGATAGCAGATGGGATGGTGAAGAGAGGCTGGCTGGATTTAGGTATTTGCTGTCCAAGAGCGGCATCATTTAATGACACAATTTTTACTTATGAGTTGGGGGTGTCGTTCCTTTCTTATGGACACAGGAACACAGGGACTTATGGGGAAACCCCTTTTTGCTCCCAAGGATGTCAAGCAGGGCCAAAGGCATCATGGACAGCATAGCCACCTGTGCATTCCTCCTGAGCTCATCTAGGACACATTGACACACATTAGATGCTCACCACTGGCACTGGTTACCCCAGGGGCACCATACCGCTAGCCATAGGGAGCATGCATGTGTTTGTATTGCTTATAAGAGTCCTCACTTCCTCCATAGCACGAAGTGCCACCAACGGGTCAACTTGCTCACTTGGATCAAACCGGTCTGGTACAGAGAGAAACTGCCTTGATTTGTCTGCATTTGGACAGACAAATCACTGAGTCACATCGGAATTCGCACTTATTAAAGGCTTTCCAACCAGCAGATTAGAAAAAACCCAAAATCAATCTCCCTCCCTGCTCCCGGCATTGAGCAGTCGGCTGCCCCATCCGCTCACAATCTGGATGCCGTGGTACAGCTCAGCCACTGGCATGAGGCTCCAGGGATTCAGCTTCCCTTGCACAAGCTGCTTCCCACAGCTTTCTCTATCCCTCCCAGGGCCATTCTATCACCACCCGCATCCACAGTGCAGGAGCCAATTCAGGGAGAGGAGGCAAACAGGTTACAGCAAGTAAAACTCTGCAGAAACACAATGTGCTACGATGCTGAGTCTGCACTCTGGGGTGCTTTCATGTTTTTACATCCCACATGCTGCTTTAGCACAGCAACAGGTTCAGGACCTTCCAGACAGGGCAACAGCCAGCACCTAAGGCTGATCATCCCCAGTATAAGGGCTCAAGTACCAGGTTCTCCTGGTGACCTCCAAAAGCTACATGCAAATCACAACACCTGGGGCTGAAGAGTTTGTTAAAACTTCAACAAGGTTTTGAGCAAACTCTGGCAAAACTCGGAAGTAATACAAAGCTTAATTATAAGCTCCTGAGGAGCTCCAGGGAGAGATGGTGTCCAGCTAGTTGGCTCTGAGCTAAGCTTGATGATGCAGTTGGGTCTCATGCTTGCCACAGCCAGACAAGACACGCACTGCATCAGACAACAGCACATAAAACTCAGCCCATCATTACCGGCATGGTGTCCTCCATCAGGCCTCGGATCTTCTCCACCACGTCATTGCGCCGGTGCTGGCGCAGGGCACTGATGAGCTGGGCCAGGCTGGCCTCGGGGCCACGGATGGTCCAGTGCTGCAAGGCAGCATAGGCACGCTCGTGGTCAGCCGCGTAGCCATTGGAGAAAGCTGCCACCTCACGCTCGCTGGCGTTGCACAGGAACTGGTAGATGTCCTTCCACTGGCTCCCTACCTGGGCTGCCACCAGCTTTAGGATGTCAATGCCTGTGGGGCAGAAGAGCTACAGGTGAGGCACAGGGGTCTGCAGCCTCCTGGCATTGCAGACCTAAGCTTTAGCAAAGTTTCTCCCCATCCCATCCCTGCTTTGTTTTTCTTTGGTTGGTCTTTGGAGATTTTAATATCACCATTATTTTCAAGGCTTTTCATGAGTCCAGGCTGCAAGGAGCCCTGCAGACAAGCGCCTGCAATGTCCTCAATACCTGCTATTTATGTAAAGGGTGACAGACCCATAGGTGACTCCAATCAAGGCAAATGCACACTAAAATTAACCACATTAATTTCCTGCACTCTTCAGCACAGGAAAACCCTTTGTACTCAGCCACAACATGGCTGCAGGAACAGAGGATATGGCAAAGTGCTTGCCCATACACCCGCACTGCAGTCACCAGTTTGAACAGGAGCTGGATTAACAAATGAGTCATCAAAGCATCTCTATACAAATGAGTATTTCCATAACAGAGCACCCAGAGCAGATATGATCGCATTTAGAGCTGTTTCCAGCGCAGACTGGTGGGATGACTCAGTTACAGGCCAGGAGCATTGGGTGAATGGAAGGTTTGGTAGGGGATCTGAAGAGTAAAAGCAGGGTTTCCCCCAGAAAAGCCCTTGAGACACGATGGTTCAAGACAGTGAGCGTTTCCTTGCCATAGCTTCAGGGGCAATGCAAACAGCATACTTATTCTTGAACCTACTAAGGGGTCAGGAGTTAAACCTTCACATAAAGCCATGGCTCCTCCATAGCAGCTAATTAATCCTGTTTTATCAAACTGAGCAACACCTTGTTTCCAGCAACCACATGAAGGGTTGAGTGTAGGCGAGCTGCAAAGAGAAACTCACTTTTTCCAGAGGAGTAACCACACCTTAGGTTTCTTCATAAGCCAGCGCTGCTTCCATAGCTACAGGGACTATTTCTCTTTCCCTCCTCAGGCACCACAGTTGTGTCAGCTAAAGTAGCTGCTTATGAAGAATATCAGAGCCAGGGTCTTTCCCAATGGCCTAAAATTTAACAATTTCTAGACCAAATTAGATCAAACCTTCAGGTCACAGCCCTGATAGAGCCAAATAGATAGATACACATACCTGTGATATACATAAGCTATACAAACTGATATAGATATATTGATATATCATAATATATGTATATATAAATATGTACCAGGCTGTATAGTTTGTATCTCCTTCTTTATACATGTGATGTCTGTATATATATACACAGATATTTTTACATATCCCTATGTAGCAGGAATTAAGCCTGGTCTGGTTAACTCTTCCCATTACTCAGATGAAGACTATCAATCCTCAGTTCCAGGCTGTGGGCTTCCAGGCTCCAAATTCCTCTCAACTCAATGCCTTTGCATCTGGGTTAGCCACAGGTCCTGCTCAAGTACGACAGACAGCACAAGTCATGCCAGCAGCCAAGCCCTGCCCCTTTCAGTATGACACCTGCGTCAGCAAGAAGCCCAAAAGCCAGCTCGGGTTTTGAACTGGATCTTTTAAACCAGCAAATTCAACTGTGGTTGACATAAAAGCAGCAAAATGCCAGGTTTATGCAGCTGACACTTGATTTCATCACAACCATGCAAGGCAACAAAATAAAACCCTGAAAACAAGTATAGAAAAAGCTTTGCAAGGCTTGTGCACCAAGGTAGTGACAGCAATGCAAAGAGGGACGAGCAGGTCTGGTACTACTTATTACATATCTACACATAAGCAGCAGTTAATGCACTGAGATACATTTGTATATAATGCATAAATTGTAGTGCATTAATCTTGCAGAGCTTTTTCTCATACTCAGGGATTGTTTTCCTGGCTTGAGTGACACATACAGGTATATAGATAATGCTGCCTATTTTATATATATATACACACACACACACACACGAGATAAGCAGGGTTGAGTCCCCCTGAGCTGCCCTGCAACGAGTTGAAGCACTAGAGCTGAGTGGGAGCTTTACCCACACCCATGCATGTCAGTCATACAGAAGCATTAAAACATAATTTGCTGGTTTATGACGTCTGCATGGCGCACCTAGTCCTCCCAGGAAAGGAAAAGCCCATATACTACCTGTTCCCATCTATGTATTTCATGCTGATAAATCCCAGTACTTACAGCTGCTGTACTGGTGAGAAGAGTTTTCAGCTGGTCGCAGGCTGATTTGTAGCACTTTTATGCGGTGGCACGATATTTATGCCCTAATGTTCTTGCACAAGATTTATGACAGAGTGCTCATGCTCCTACCAACATTTGTCAAATTTAGTATATTTAATCTCATCGTTCAAAAAAGTGGCCCTATAAACATGTTTATATCCCTTGGCAATAATATCCCAGGGCACGAGGACGCATCAGGCAGCAGAGGACTTAATGGTGCGTAATAATCTTTGGAGAACAAATGTTCCATTAAAAACGAATTTGGAAACGTCTACCTTAATACTATAAGAACCTTAAACTCATTTTCTTGCAACTATTAAATGAATTTAAGCCCCATATGTTCACCACAACTACTACAATACTGTGCAAACAAAACCCCAGAGAGATATGGAAGACACACAGACATAAGCACAGATTTGGCTCCAGTCAGCCAGAAAACCATTGCTCCCTCTGTTCTTGAAAAATAAGACCAAAACCATTACATGACAAGTTGTGGCTGCACACTGTCAAGTACTACTGCTCAAACTAAAGAAAATGTTAATGCTTGTAATAAGCTTACAGTCCTACTACTTCCATATTTCCAGAAGCCCTGTAAGTTACTCTGAAGAGCAGTAACAGTGCTGGAGCATCCACTGGGATGGGAAGATGCCCACCAGGGTGCATAGAGCAAAAAACCCCAGCTCCACCTTTCGTCCTGGGTCCCTCCCACCACCAAACCATGTGGACCATTTCCTACTGTGCTCATCTGCATGCCAAGCCTAAAGATGATGCTCAAAGCCCTCCAGACCCCACCAATCCCAAGTAAAATGTCTGAGCTCGGCAGAGACAGTGATTTAACTCACTCACTTAACGCTTCCCATGCAAGGCTCGTTACAGCCACATCGGTGTGATGCTAAAGCTGCTCTGAGCTTGCAAATACCAGGGAACAACCTGAGTCATCTTTTTTTTACTGCGAGCCATGGAAACAGCCTGGGAGAGCTGCCACCACCGTACTGCTAACGCAGGAGGCACCACCACCCTCTCCATCACCACCACCAGGGACCATCACCATTTATCACCCAGCTTTGCTTGCCTCCAACACTGGAACTGCTGTGAAACCCCCACAGCTGCATTCAGCAGAGCTGTGTGTGCTATGGCCATCCCACAGAAGGCAACGGCAATATCTGATGGATCCAAGACATCCATGCATGTCTTAGGCACCTGGGCAGATGGCATTTTCAATTGCCATCATCTGAACATTGCATTTCTCTAAATGTCTGAATGGGCTAACCCACAAAATCACCCAATATTTTAAAGCAGTGATAACCTCAGAGCAGTGAAGAACTCCCCTTCAAGCCAGGACAAAGCCAACATGCTCTGAACAGGCAAATGAGAAGCCCAAAGATGAATGTACACACAAGGGAACACGTGCGCAACCAGACATGTTTACAGCCAGAGCAAACAGAGACAAATGGAGACAAGTCCAGAGCAGACAGATGCCTGTAGAGCAGCACAAGCAAAGAGTGCTGCTGAATACACATCTAGCAGTGTATGCTGAAGGAAGCACCTTCCTGGAGAGGTAGGGACAATCTATAGGAAGGTCTCTCTAAGCACATTGCTCATTTTCACCCCAATCTTCCCCATAAACACATTTCAGTTTATTTCAGTGACTTCCTTGAACCTAGTTTAAGATTTTTCCCACCCATTTCCATCTCCTTCAGATGCCTGCTGCCTCACTGTGGTACACCGTTTTGTTTAAACACAGCAGTCACTCCTTCCACTCGTGAACATCACCAAAGTGGTCACCACACAAGCACATGGGACTTGGCTGAGCTTTGATGACTCTCATGAGGCTTGTTCAGAACAAGCCTCACTCACTTTCCATACCCCTGCTATTTACAGGTTGGATACAAACCCAGTTCTTCAGCGATCGCTTGGCCTCAAGCGGGGCAGGAGGCCAGTGCAGCACAGGGCCATGACCGGCAGCGCTGGCACGCTTACATACAATACCTGCAAGAGACCATTTCTCTTCTCTGATATTACATTTTTCATTTCTTCAAGCAAACTCACGAGGAGTGGAAGCCAGAATGCTACACCCAGGCACCTGGCAACGGATACAGCAAAGTCTAACCACAGCCTAGCCGCAGAGGAGCTTCGGTTCCTTCCTCTCCCCACCCTCTGACAAAAAAAAAGCCATCATCATTTTCATTTCTGGAGCTCTAGCCAAACGTCATTTGTTCTTTTCAGAAGAGTACTTGTTGAGAAGCTGCCACCCATAAGGGGAAATCTTGAGGCTACAGAGCCCTTCCAAACCATAGGTCCTCCCATCCCATAAATAATGAAGGGATATAGCACAGAGAAAACTATTAACATATCAGTTCAAGTGATGCTGTGAGGAACAAGGAAGCTGTGAATGCTCCATCCTTGGCAGTGTTCAAGGCCAGGCTATATGGGGTTTTGAGCAATGTGGCATAGTAGAAGGTGTCCCTGCCCAAGCCAGGGGGTGGAACTAAATGATTTAAGGTCCTTTCCAACCCAAACCATTCTGTGATTCTTACAGGCTGTCTTACACAGCCGGGAAGTAAAAGTCAGGAGATTCTCCAGGCTCTATGGCACACATGATCTCATCTAGTAGCAGCTCATCTACTGGGGTTCCTGAGTTTTCAGAAAGGCTGGATTTCTGGAGACTCCACAATCCAGCCCTTCTTCAGCAGGGCCAAGTCCCACTAGTCTACCTGTAGGAGCCATCCCAGTACCAATCTGAGCTACAGCACGTGGAGATTCCATCACCTACCTACTGAGACAGGTTTTCCAGAGATGGGTGATATTAATTTGTATGCCACACACAGTGACAAATCCCAATTTTGGATTCTGACACTTGCACAGACCTTAAGGATGAAGCACCACAGGTGAAGAGCAAAGCTGAAGGGCACACACAAGTCAGACGCGAGAACCACAGTGATGCAGCCAAACCCTCCCTTACATTCAGATAAGGGCTCCGAATCACTGCAAACTCAGCTCTGTTCCTGAGCTCAGCCCACCTACCTCCTCCGAACATCCTCTTGACTCATGCGAAACACAGCCACAGCAGCCTATTTTTACCTCTGAGCACAAATAAAGAGACTGCATGTACAAGCAAGTCAGAATGTGGCGCATCTGAACTAATCTGAGCTAATGAGACACAATGGCTCAGCCAAAGGACTTAGAAATCCCAAATCCCCGACAAATACCTTTCCAAAATGTGAAAATGTCACCAACGTGCACCAAAAAGGGGTAGTTACTGGAAACTCAGCACCCTCCCCCCCTGCTACTGCCCTCCCCAGATATATTCCAGGTCCTAAATGAGGAAATTTAAAAGATGTGCAAGGTCCTACACCTTGGTCAGGACAATCACTGGTATCAGCACAAGCTGACGGATGAAGGGATTGACAGCAGCTGTACCAAGAAGGTTTTGGGATGCTGGTGGATGAAAGACTGGACATGAATCCACAATGCGCACTCACAACTCAGAAAGCTGACCACATCCTGGGCTGCAGGACCAGCAGGTCAAAATGGAGCATGACCAGCAGGTCAAATGAGATGAGACTCCCTGCTTGCATGAGACCCCACCTGCAGCCCTATATCTAGCTCTGGGGCCCCCAACATAAGAAGGACGTGGATCTGTTGGAGTTAATCCAGAGGAAGCCACAAACATGCTCAGAGGGCTGGAGTACCTCTGCAATGGAGGCAGGCTGAGAGAGCTGGGCTTGTTCAGCCTGGAGAAAAGGCGGCTCTGGGGAGACCTTAGAACAGCTTCCAGCACCTACAGGGCCAACAGGAAAGCTGGTGAAAGATGTTTTACATAGGCATGTAAGGATAGGACAAGGGGTAATGGCTTTAAACTGACAGAGTGGAGATTTAGATCTGTTATTAGGCAAACATTTTTCCTTGTGAGGGCAGTGAGGCACTGGCACAGGTTGCCCAGAGAAGCTGTGGCTGCCCCATCCCTGGCAGTGTTCAAGACCAGGCTGGACGGGGCTTGGAGCAACCTGCTCTAGTGGAAGGTGTCCCTGACAATGGAACTAGATGAACTTTAAGGTCCCTTCCAACACAAATCTTTCCATAAGTCTAACAGGAGCCTTTGTCCAAACTGAAGGAAAGGACACACTTAAGAACACTTGTTAGCGATTTGCTAGTTCCCCCACAGAGGACAGTACTGGTATCAGACCCTCCCAGCAGCCAGTGAGTCCCATCCTCAGCAATCACTGTTTGAGCAACAAACTACTAAATGGTGATGTTTGTGGGGGTTTTTAAGAAAACAGAAATCTTGCAGGGCAGGAAAGGGACTCCTGACAAAGGCTTCCCACACTCTAGAATATCACTCAACCAAACCAGGGAGTGAAGGAATATCTGTGATCAGCCACACGTGGTTACAATCAGGTTTCAGACCCAGGAACCCGGGGGTCAGCAGGAGAAAAGACTTCCCTTTCCCTCCATGAAAAGTCACCTCTATAAGAGTACCCTTGGTCCAGCCCTCCTGGGACACCCTCATGTGCTCCTGCCCACCACCAAGTGATGCTCCCTCTATGCATGTGTCCCTGTGTTGGCATTGGGGACCTGCAGAGCAGACTTGCTCCTCCTTTAGTTTAAAAGAGAACATCCAGCATAAGTATTTTATGTAATTATTAATTTTTAAACGGCTTGCACGGAGTTAATCTCCATTATAACTCTCTCGGACAGCTGGTAACCCTGAGCAAGCACACTGCCACAGCCATATAAATATCCAGACACTCACGGATATCAACCTGAGGATTAGATTTGCCTCCTGCATTTCCCCCCAACCCAGACAAAGCCTTAGCCAGTGAAGGGAAAGGATCAAAATAAAAAGTTTGCGTTGTTATTCGAGGAGTTATGTGTGAAAGCCCTGCTGCACTGAGAAATCACAGCCCTCACAGCACAGAAACCAGTGCTTGGGGCTTGGCAAAACAACCTTGTGCTCAGTGGCTTTCTACAAGGACAACCCTCCTCTCTGCAGCAGAGCTGCCCTGTTTCAGATGCTCAGCCCTACACCTAACACACAGGCACAAATCCTGATCCCTCATTAAGTTAATCCAAGGACCACCCAGGAATTTTGGCTATGGGATAATTTTGCGTTTTAGCAGATCTGGGAGCAAATACACCAGCTTCTCATGCCAGCTTCGCACAGCCCTGCGCATGCTGTGGATAGATGGCTCATACATGGACTGAAAGTGATCAAGCACTGGTCTTCAGGCCTACTAATGCGATCAGGCTGAAGACCAAGATAAGCTAAATCTGCACATGATTAGGTTTCCTCCTCTCTTAAAGGAATAGCAGCCTCCCTCATTTTCATTTTCCCAGGTTCCCTTTCACCATGAAGCTTGGTCAGCTCCTGCACACACCCTCTGGAAAACACAGAGCTTCCCAAAAGGTCAAGGATGAGTTTGGGGCAAACCTAAGCAAAGTTGAATAGTTTGAGGCAGGTGATGTTTTGAACTCATGAGATGTCAGCCCAAAGCTCCCAAGGCAGAGTTTTGTGCTGCAGATGAAGAGTTGCTTCATCCCACCCCAAAGCAGAGCACCATGCCTGTGCTGGAGCAAACACAGCATAAAATGCAGAGCTCCTGCACAGCTGAACAGTTTGAGACTGGCAAAACTTTTAGCTCCATTGCTTATCCCTATGCTCTGCAGATGTGTTGAGGAGACAGAGTCCCCAGGGGTACATTTCCACATCAGCTCCTCCATCCTCACCCTGCCTCCCAGTGTGATGCTCCCGGCACCAAGCTGTGCCCAGCTCAGGAGCTGATTAAAGGGAAAACCACCCCTAGAAAACAAAACACAACACTAAGTGGCTTTCATCTCATTTACCCAAACAAGCACTAAGGAGGGGTCCTCAAGTAGCATCTAGTCTCTGGAGAGCTGGAGAGCTCTGGAGAGCTGTAACCATGTGGAGCTGCAGATGCCATCCTGCAGCCATGTTTCCTTATTTAAGGTAGCAGTTGAATAGGGAGGGACACCAGGCTTGAGAAAGAAAATCCCCTGCTGGGTTGTTTCCATGCACTTGCTTCCCTTCATTAGATGATCTATAGAAAAGATTAGTTACATGTGAGGTTTTTCAGCTGAGGTGCCATTGCTTTAAAAGCAAAAGCAGTAAACCTCTTCTAACAATAACCATATATGAGTATCTAATTCCACATGAGGACAAACTCACAGTGACCTAGACATCTTGATGCATACTGCCAAACACACATATTGGTTATATTCACAGGGGGAAGCTTCGGATCTACAGCATCAGGTTCTCTGAGGTTCAAGAAGGTAACACTCACTTCAACACCTTCAATGACTTCCTTGAGAGCAGAGCAAGCTCAAGCCTAGCCCTGGTTCTACACCAAACATGCTACACACCAAGGACTATTCCCTGTGAACTGCCAACCAAGAAGATCCTAGCTCCCAGTGTCCTGACAACCAGGCATCCCAACAACTGAGCAACCAAGACTCTCAAATCCTAACATTCCCCATCTTTCCAGCACCAATCCTCAACTCCCCACTGAGCTATTTTCCGTACATGGTCTTCTACTGGCAGTCAAGCCAAAGCTCCATCTCAGCTGCAAACAGCTTCTGCAGAACAGTTTATTTCTCTGATTATTTAACAAGAGTGTTCCTCGCTTCGCTTTCACCACCCACTGCAATTACGTGCAATTACAGGACTTGAAGAAAAATTAAAGGGAAGTGGCATCTTATGCCATGCCAGTGCTGCCAAGATCTGCTCTTCAGTCTTTCAACTCCAGGGAAAAAATAAATCACTAAACTCCCTTCTTGCCTCTTGCCACATCGCTTCAGGCAGCTCCTTCTACACAGGTTTTACCCAAACCTAACATTTTATGCAGTCTCTGCCTTTCATCCTATGCTACTCAATGGGTAAAAGTCAAAAGTAGAACTATTAGCAATTTCTGCAAGACAACTTCAAGCACATCTTCACGTTTGGCATAGACTGATGCCGAATGTGGCATTTCCAAGATGTTCAAGAGACAGGCTTCAACTCCCAATTTTGATTGAAAGGTTTCTGCAAGATCAATTCCTTACCCTGGGAAAGAGCTGAAAAAAGGAAATTGGTGTTTGCTAAAATAAAGTGATTGCTTAGAACAAAGAGTTTCCAGTGTGTAGGCTATTCTTGATCTTCTAAAAGAAAGTAGTTGTACAAGGTTAAAACCACAGAGCACTATGAGCCCAGTACCATGTCATTCAGGCACTGCATTGATAATTTCTTTGGAAATCATTGGCAAACTGCTTTTCCCCTTTGGATTCCCATCTGCAGGCCTACAATGCAAGAGCCAGCTGAAGCAGCAGAGGTCCAATTTCTCCAACCACAGCTGCACTGTTGGTGTTGCTCTAGCTTCTCAATCCCACGTAGATGAGATCTTGGGGCTCATCTACGTGTCCCTGTTGACCAGACGGACACGAGGACACACGTGGAGGTAGGCTGGCTGCTAACTCAGGCTGTTAGTCATTGCAAGCTCTTCCCAGACCTCTGAATCATTTAATCCAGTGACAATTGTCAGCATTTGCTGCCCTGGCTGGAATATATCCACGTTAAGGACACAGGTCTAGTTTTAACACCAGCCTCTCAAGCTACTGCTATTTTTAGGTTTGGGTTGTTATTTAAGGCATGTACTATGACCAGAGAGAGCATAGGGCAGAGGCACCAGCTCACGGGGAGATGAGGACAAGTGAAACGCCCCATGACAACAACTGCTATTCAGGATTGCACACCTATCTCAACTACTTAAGCAATTCAGTATAGCAAGTGCCTTCAGGGACTGGGCAAGAGTTTGAGCCACTGCTGCCACCCTAAAATCTGCCTCTTCGGGGAAGCAACACAACCACAGCAAGATGTCTTTGTTCCAGCACCTAGCAGTGCTATTATCACCCTGGCCATGCTTCACCCAGAACTGATGGGCTTGAAGCAAACAGTAATACAATCCTCCAAAGAGGCAAAGCCTTGCAGGCCCATCTGGTGTCATGGGAGGCTTGAGGGGTGCTGCTGCAAGGGCATCCACCCAAGCACAGTTCCTCCACGCACAGGCTGCAGCACCTACGTCAGACCCTGTCTTCCCTTTCAAAGGTTAAAGCTGTTTATCAAAAGGATTAGGAGGGAGGAGATGGCAAACTAGGAAGAAGCTGGGGGAGACTGTATGCAACAACTACGCACACAGGATTTGCCCTGACAATAAGCATACCCCAACCCCTTGTTGGCATGGCCAGCCAATGTACAGGTAGGGAGGTCATACTGATGTGGGTGCACTGCCAATACCAGATCCTGGGCCTTCACCCCCAGAAGATTTAAACCAAACTGCTTGCCCTCCACACCCCTAGTGTAACCACAAACTAGGCTGATGCCTGAAGATGTGGGGAGCAGCTGTGGTCCTCACATTATGGATGCTTTGCTCTAGCTGCCTACAATGGAGGGATCTGTGCTGGCAGCACTGGAGGGGAAAGATTTCCTCTCTGCAACAGCCTGAAGCCTATTCCTAGCTATATTCATCCTTGCCTGAAACTGCTTCAGGATGAAGCATGACTTGGGTACAAACACTGCTAGAGCAGCAGAAAGCTAAGCTATGATGCTGCAGCTCTGCAGTACATCTCAGCTCTACAGCCAGTTATTAAGTAAAAGGTCAATTTCTCCATGGCATTACATCTTCTCTCATTTCAAGTAAACAGTCTTAAGAGCCAGACATTTCAATAAGAAAACCAAAGAGGGATTTATACATCACCATGGAGCAGAGCAATTTCCATATCTGACACAACAGAGCACCACCAAGTAAGAAGTAACGAGCAAGGCCCTTTCAGCTAATCGTTGAATAAACTAGGTTAGAAGAGACCTGTAAGACCACCAAGTCCAACCATTACTCCAGGACTGCCAAATGCAACAGAATTTGAGCAACACCAGAGTTGCACTAAAAGCAAGACAAAGCATTAACTGGTTTGTGCTTGTCTGCCTTCATTGCATAAAGTTCAACTGAGGACATTCAGTGGCATGAGGAAGTCATGAAGCCACCCATGCCAACATGGAAATAGTGCAACTGCTGCACTGGGAATGGGATGTGAAAATGACTGGGAGGGATGTGAAAAACAGCCTGGCTAGGAACCCAGAATAACAGGGCAATTTGCCTCCAGACCTGAGACACTTGATCTTGGCCAGTTTGTCACCTAAGTGTGGTTTTGCTTTGTTACATCCACCTTATTTCCCAAGACAAGGGGAAAACTTAACAAGTATCTTGTGAATTTGATGCACTAGCTGAATTCAGCTGTTAAAGGATGACAGAGAAGACCAGAACAATTCATCATGGGAAGCATAGGATGACCCGTGAATTATGCTGTCCCTCAAAGGATGATAAGATCTGGGAGGTGGGATTATACCTAAATGGGTTATACAACTCAGCTCCTGCTCTGACATGCTTCAGAATCAGGAAAGAGTCAGAAAATCAACCAACATGTAATTAGGCCTTGGAGGAAAAAAATATTACTACAAGTTAGTGACAAGCAGCTGCTTTTGGCCATTGATCCATGGTCAAAGCCACGTAGTATTTCTGGTGGTGCCCACAAATAAGGATGTCTAATAATGCTTGACACTCTGCTGAAGATCACTCATCATAGCCTCATGGACCATGCTTTGGGTACCACAGATTTCAGAGACAATAGAGTGCAGGTGTTATTAGAAAAAGTTACCACAAATGGAAAAAAGCTCAAGAAACCTCACCTCAAGAATTCAAAAGATTTAAAAGGAAATTGGCAAGTAGCACAAACATAGGAGAAGGGACAAAGCCAATTCCAACAAGATCTTACTGGTTCTATAAATGCATATGAAGGCAAACAAAGGGCACATTTATTAATCAACAGGAAGGAGAAGAAAGTACATGACAGAAGACGCTCTACTCAAAGCCTTCTTTGCTTTGTACTTAAGCACTTAAGGATGACTTTCAAAGACTTATCTTGCAAATCTTCCAATCTTTTTTTAAATCCATTCTTTATTTGCCTCCCCCCTTGTTAAATGTGCTTTTCTAAAGGTTAACTGTGAACGGATGTTTAAGGTTGAGCAACCTCAACCTGAAGTACAGACTCATCAGTGCTGTCTACACAGGATAAGGGGGGCTCAAAATTGCCTCCATAACTTTGCAGAGGAAGAACCGTGCCTCCTGCTAGGGAGATCACAGCTCCTTGGTGCTCATGTACATGCCACCATTAATTTATCATTGATTTTTACAAACTTCAGTATAATGACCACAACCAGTCATCTTTAAGTCTCATCAAAAAGCTGACAGCAAGTCATCCACCAAAAGAAGAGAAAACATCACAAAGCAGAGCTTCCAGGAAGGCTTCACAACACTCATGGAGCTGTAACACAACCTTTAAGGACAACCTTCCTGGCTCCAGCATGTGCAAAGGGCTGGGGACACAAGCCAGCAGTCAGGATTCAAGGCTAATAACCTGAAACTCAGGTGCTGCCAAGAGGCACAGGATGACTCAGCCTTCCAGAAACAGATGGGGTGAGGGAGAAAAGACACAAAAGACAACCAGACCCATGCCTGAGTCACCAAGAAAATAAGAAGTAAGCAAAACAAGAAAAATGGAAAGAAGTATAGGGGGGAAGGAAAATGAGCCTTCATTCAACATCCTCCTACCAAGGATGGTGGGAAGAAGGAGAGGAGCTGGAGTGAGTAGGTGCCATCACTTCCATTAACCCTTCCTTCAAGGAGCAGGCACACATCACGGGAACAGGAAGGTGGAGAACCCAAGGATGAAGAAACATCAAAGGAACCAGTATATGGGCTCTGTCCTCACAACCAGACCCAGCAAGTTAGAAAACAGCGGTCACTGGATGTGAAGTCAGCACCTCTAAAGCGCTGCACAGGACAGTGAAGAGGCTACAACCCCCCGTGGCCCTCAGTTGCTCTTGCTCACCATGCCCATTGCAGTAATAGATCCACTTCTCCCTGTTCTGCGTGGGGGTGGTGGACTTCTTCATAATAGCTTTTTCCACAATGGCACTGGGATCTTGCCTGGGCCCCTTCTTCAGAGTCCGTGAGCTCTTTCTTACGCTGCAGACAACAATAACCACCAGGACCAGCAGCAAGAAGAGGACGATCATCCACGGCAAGTGTTCATTGATGTCAAAGTGCTGGTGGACATTCGGTGGACCTCGCCGGGGGGGTCTGTATGGGACACTGGACTTCTCACCCCCCACCATCTCTAATGACGGCTGCTTCTCCAACCCTTGGCTGGTCTGTTTGTGCCGGTAGCTCTGTGCCTGGCTGGTGGCATCAGAGCCTGCAAGGGTCCCACCAGCGCTATACGTCTCGTTGGCTGAGGTTTCATTGTAATAGCTGGCTGCCATGCCGCTGGACATGTGTGGCACTGGAGAGGGGACAAAATCAGGAACTGAAGAGTTCAGACCTGCGAAAAGAGAAGAGAGTTCAGTGTCACAGCACTGGAGATGCGATATGGCATCACATCACAGTCAAAGACCTGCCTGAGCATCTGCTTGGCCAGCAGACAGAAACCCAATGCCAGACAGCGAGAAAGGGAAGAGGTGAAACTGAGGTTTGACTCTGGGAACAGATGGGTACGGTTACAGAGACAGGTTCAAGGCAAAACTGACCCTTGCTGGTTAAGACTAGTGCAGCAAATTAAAAAAATGAGTTCTTAAAGGCACACTGTCAATCTGTGTTTGTCCCACATACAGTATTTCTGAGGGAGTTTTTTCTTTCTTAGGTTTATGAACATTAGTTTTACTCCTGTTGTGGAATTTGGGTTTTTTGGGGGCTAAAAGTACAGGACAGTCTGGAGGCTTAGTATCCCTCTACTGGGTTTTATTAAGGAAGCACTAGCTTCTTTATCAGCACTGCAAGCAGCTGTGGATGCATCAACTACAAAATAGGTTTCTGTGGGAACAGAAGACACCAATCTTCCTCCTAAGAGCTGCTTTCCACCTTTATTGAGTTTTCTTATCAACCAACAGCTCCCAGGTCCCAGTCAGATGAGAAGCCTGGTGAGAAAAGGAAGGGCTGTTGTGGCAAAAACTAGAGCTTACTTTGGAAACTGAAGATCACATCTCATCCCAGCTGAGCCAGAGAGTGGGTGTAACCATTAACCAGACTGTGCCTCTGAGCTGGTTACCAAAACCACTCTGACCAGGATGTGAACAGGAAAAATGCTTTAACGTTTATCTAATTGTCTACAGTTGACTTCAACATTCAGGGAACACCTCCTGTCCTTTCCCAATGACACACCAATGTTCTATCAAGCTTTGAAACCTAACAAGGAAGAGGCACTGGAAGTCTACCACTGTCAACACTTCCCTATTGTATTTACCAATTCAGGTGTTCAGGCCATCAAAAGTTGCATTTTTTTCTATTAGAATGCCCTATCCAAGACACTGTAAGGTACTCATTCCCAGGGAGTGCTGAGCTCTACCTCAAATGGGATCCTACAGCACCACCGCAACTTGCCACATCTCAATAAAGACTGTGATGATGTACCATTTCCAAATAAGCAAGAGAATAGGGAATTTAACCTGGGCCTCCCCACCAGTGATAACTAATGGAAATCTTAGAGACTGAAGAAAAAATGTTACAGGACAGCCTATGCTCCTGGACAGCTCATTTAGCAATGGTTCCCATTCAAGCCAATACACCAGCATAGTACAGGGGGAAATGAAGCAAGGAAAGCACAGGCATGAAAGCAGTGAATTTATCAGAGAAGGAGTCTGGTAGAACAAAGCTTCTCTCCCCTCTGGGTTTTCCTGCTGCATCCCACCTCAGGTTTGCCTCAAATGCACAGAGACTTGAGCCAGCACAACACAGAGACAGGAAGAGAGACTGGGGAATGTGAAGTCCTTTCAGTTCAAACAGTAGGATGGCCAGAAGCCCAATTCTTACTACAGTCTCAGTGAAAATGTTATTAAATGTAGTTTAACACAAGTGAGGGCAATCTCATGCACTCTGGAGCTGCCTTCTGGCCAAAAAGCAAAGGCATCACCCACAATTTAAACCAGACTGCCCTTTAACAGCCTAAAACCAACCATGACCGAGGCAGAAATGCAACGCCTCAACCAAAACCACATCTGTGGTTCAGTGGTGGACATTACCTTTGGGAAGCTGAGCAGTGGGTGGAGCTTCATAAGGTTCTTCACCCACTTCGGTGCTTGACGAAGTCAGAGACGTGTTCGGGAGAGACGCTGGAGAACCACAGACATTGTCACTCTCCTTTGTCCCTGGCTTGATGACCACCATGTTTTTCCCAAAGCAGTCAGTGTATGTTTTGCACTTCATCACACTAGAAGGCACATCAGAAAAGGTACCGCGAGGGCACGGCTTGCACCTAACGTCTTCTGTCTCGGTTCCTTTCTTGCGGACGCCCCAGCCGACCGGGCACACAGTGTAAGGGACGCAGGTATCGTTTGTCTGAAACGTACCAGACAGGCAAGTGCACTCGCGGTCAGTCAAGGCAGTACAATGAGTTTTTTCAATCATTGGCAGTTCACAGGGCTTTCTACAAGGGTGGCACCGCTCTATGCCATTCTCATGCTTAGTAAAGGTCCCATCTGGACAAGGGCTGCACTCTCTTAAGGTACTCTTTGTACAATGTTTAGAGACATAGGTTCCTGCAGGACATTTATCGCAGATCAGCTCTTTGTTGGTGGCACGGTCGAGGTGGCGGTACTTGCCAGGGGAGAGGCTGATGGCGTTCTGCTCGGAGGTCAGCTTCAACTGACCATCAGTAGTGCCAAGGAGCATGAGCAGCTGGAAGACAGACAGGAGGTATTAGTCAGCAACAGCATGAGATGGAGCCCTCTCTGCCAGAGAACCTGTGCAGGGTCACAAGGGATGTCCCAGAGCCTTGGGACCTTGGAAGTGTTACTACACCCAGGGAAGAAACCTCGGCAGGATCAGAGTGGAAGTGAACCAGTAGAGGTAGCACCATGCTCTCCAGACACATCACCAGCAACGATTATAATGCCTTAAATCTGACACCATGGTTCTAGGCAACACTAAGCACCACTCACACTGCAACCCTGACAGGGCAGTAAATACCGCTAATTGTGTTTCAGCCGTACATGCTACCTGCCACCCCAGGAGAATTCAGACCAGCTTTGCATTTCGAGGCTGAGGCTCTCCAGCCCAAGCCAGGCGCTTGCCAAGAACAGAGAAAACACATGCTGGTGGCAGCTCTGACCTGTAAAACTTTCTTCCTCTGTGTCTGTTAATCTGCACTTGTCCAAATAGTTACCTTTATAAATAACATGAACAGTGATGAAATCCAGGCTAGCAGCCACTACCAGGCTATTTCTCAGCACCTCTGCCCTCCCATGAGTTTTAAGACCCTGTGTAGGGTTTGGTGAGACCACAAGGGATGTTCTGAACCCGCTTTAAACCGGATGCATTACCATAAGGAGAGAAACCTGACACCATTTTTAAGCTCTTTGTGGAGCTCAGTTCCTCATTGCATCAGACACAGGTAACAGGTCTCTAGTTTTCAGATACTAAACTGCACCCAGCTGGGCTTGGCTAGATGACAGCTACAAATCTGTTTATCTCCACCTATTCACAGTTCCAAGGCTTTATTCCCTCAATTCCTCTGCATCGAGGCTGTTCCATTCCTAAGAGAAACTCCATCTACCAAGTTAGACCTCTGCTTCCTGCCAAAGACTTCTCCACAGATTTAATGTCAGTTACGCCAGCAGAGACAAGACACTAAGAACAAAAGGCGTATCAAAAGAAAGGCTGACAACCTCACAAAGCAATAGAAAGCACATTGTCAAACAGCCGCAGGCTGAGTTAGGAGAGGGAGAGAGGAATGAGCCAACATTACCTTGAATTTCCAAAGGTGCTTTCTACACTGAAGGTAAAAAGACCACAGACCCTAACACTTTCCAACTGCACAGCCAGGCACATAAATCGCTTGGCTGTGTTACACAAGGCCTCGCCTCTCGCTCCGCTACCTATGCTGGGCCACCAGCCAAAAAAAACATATTCAGAAGAAAAGAAAAAAGGAAAAAGAAGGCTCCCAACAACATGACTCTGCAGAAGACACATCGCAGCACAGCCGCAAGCCTCGCCGCGGCATTTTTGGTGCAGTCTCTTGCTTCCTGGAAACACACAGCACGTTGCTGTTTCACCTGCTCAATAATTTACAGCTCGGGATTTGTACAAAACACCTTGAGTTTTAGTGTTTTACTTGCTTTTCTCCGGAAGCGGCAGCAATTACAGAGCAGGCAGAAGCAGGCAAGCCGCAGGAGCTGACGGGGATCCTGCCGCGGCCAGGCTAATTGCAGCACATCAAATTAAGAAGCAGGGCTGCCCTGGCAGGCACCAAAGGCTTACAGGAGGTATTTTATTTCTCCCCTCCCCTAAGACGATTTAACAAAGCGCTCAGATGGCTCTAAGGAAACCTGCCCGCTGCACCCTCCCATAATCTTCATGACACAACCCTGCATTAGCAAACCAGATTCAGCAGGATGCAGCCGCTCGGGGCTGTATGGGGGGGTTACCCGTGTTACTCATCCTTGTCCCCAAGACAGCACCAAGCAGACAAAGTGTTGGGAGAGGCAGGATGCACAGCAGCTCTCCTGCCTTGCTGGGGATGACCTGCATGCTGCTGTCTCAGACCCCGATTTCTCCCTCTGCATTAAGCCACACCTCAGGAAACCCACAGGCAACCTTGCATGCGCCACAAGTTCCCCCTGTTCTCCCTTTTCATCTTCACCATCATTCCATCACTCATCTCTGTACCAGTACAGTAGTGTACTGTACCAGTACTGTACAAACCTGCACCACGTTTAGTTTTGTTCGGTTTTGGGTTGTTGGGCTTTTTTAACACTATCTCAAGCAAAACAGCACTGGTGCTTTCAAACATCTCCAATTCTTCAGCTGCAGGCTGAAGGAACAAGCTTGCAAGCTTAGGGACAACAGCAAGTCCCCGCAGAGGGAGGCTAAGCAATGCTGAGCATCCATTATTTATTCGGTTCGGCACTTACAGTCCTTTAAAAAATACCCCAGCTGCTCAGGTTTCATGGCTGGCACCCCTCGGATGAGTCAAAGATGGGGCCAGGAGCAGGAGGATGCCTTTAACAAAAAGGGGTGCCTGCTGGTTTGGTCCCTTATCCTCAGGACTGCCCAGCCATATGCAAAACTAAACCTTTCTGGTTGATACACCCAGTTTCAGCAGCGAAAGCAGCAAAGCAACGAAGCAAGCTCTGCTCAGCCACTGCATTTCAGTTCATTACTCCAATACTAAACAAAGTGTATAGAGTAACAAGAAAAAACAGAAAAAAAAAGAATGGGTGCAAGACAAACACTAATGAGCAAATTTGGTTTCAAGCAGTTTCAGCGCTGCTGTCTATGCCCAATGCAGGAGCACATCTCAACACTGAAACCAAAAAGATCAAGTGGGACAGGACTGTTTTGATCCTAAAAAGCATCCCTGCCTCAGCATCAATACCCTGGGCACCACACTGGCAAAGGTACTTCCCGCCCATCTCCACCTATTCCAACACATGGAGGTTTTATGGCACAAGGAAGGCTGGGTCAGGAAAACGGCTCAGACAAGGGCATCTTCACGCTCAACCACTGCAAACAAACTCTCAGGCCAGCAGCATCCCACAGCTGATGTGGGTACAACTCACCTTGCCATCACTCACCTTGATGACCCCATCTCAATGGTCACACCTACATCATGCCTCCATCACCCTCTTAAATAACTGCATGCTGCAGGAGAGACCCAGTGGGCAATTCTCACAATAAACAGCTTTTTGGGGGCTAGAAGCTTCCTGGGCACACAAATGGGGGATGCAGCTGGGAATCCAACAGCTCATTTGGGACCCGAAGCTGCTCAGTGGCTCAGTGAGTCAAAACACCCGCAGTAAGTTAGTGGATCAACAGGTATTTGTGTCCTGAAATGGGGTGACACCTCAAGACAGTCATAGATTTGGGTTGTGTATAGGGCCACCCTGCTGCCAGCCCTACAGAGAGGCAGCAGTAAACCTGAAAAATAAAAGAAAGAAGAAAGAAACCAAAGCAGCTAAACACAGGGCACCCCCAAGTAGAGAAGAGCAGGAGAAGCACCAACAGTGCTAAACTGATGCTCTAGGAACCATTTCGAAGCAAACCCAGCAGAATTCGGTAGAAATGGCAGCAGGCTCCATGGGAATGCCCTGGGACAGGTTGGGGATGGGCTGTACAGCCTGCCACTCTTCCCGAAGGTTGCCTGCACCCCCTGCTAACCAGCACCAGGAAGTCTCTTGTGACATTAAAAGAAGAGATAAAACTTGAAAACCAAACCCAGAAAGATAAATGAACAGTTCTGGAAGTTTTATGGTATCTTTGCAGGCAGAAGCAGCCCATCTCCTGCCTTGCTCCCTGTAAAAAGGATCAAGTTACTCCAAAAAAGTTGCCAGTGAGGAGAGTATTGAAGAGCAAAGCAAGTTTCTACTTCTTGCAATGCAAAACAGCTATTTCAGCTAGTTTGGGGTTTATGAAACCAAAAGTCCAGGGTTAGCCTGCCCAGCAGTCCCTTTACTACATCTCGAAATGCAAGCAGCCGAGCTCACCAAAACAGCAGCACCAGCACATCTGGTCCCCATGAAGGAAAACCCAGCAGCTATTCTCTGCAGCTAGCACAGACCAAGGCTCAAAAGCACCCTTGGCAGCCATGGCTGTGCTCCAAGCAGATTAAATCCCTCAGGCTTCCAAAAGCCCCCAGTCAAAGCAAGGTGACATCGCACTAGTTTGAGGCAAAGTCATTGAGGGAAATGGTGGAAACAACCTTGCAGCAGTCAGCAGGAGCCTGAAGCATTCACCAAGTGAGGGGAAACCATGACCAACACCAGTCTTACGCAATCTCTGCTGAGCCGCTATCGCTCAAAAAACAAACGGCCAAGTGGATTCAGGTTTGCTGCACCAGTATGAGACCCACCAGCTACTGATTTGAACACTTCCATCAGGCTGGAAAGACATTAATTCCTTCTAAGGACAAAGGGGATTGTCCAAAATCCTGAAGATGAAGATGCTGGATGAAGAAACCCCTGACTGGTGGCCATGGGAGCACCCTGCCAGCTCACGAGCAGATGGGAATTTTGTCTTACAGCCCGCTTGCTCATCCCATCAGCACACACAGAGGTTTAAGTACACCCGTGCACAAACAACATTCGTGCTTGCCTGCTCAGTCTCAGATTCATTCTGCAAAATTGCCGTTGCATTTCCCTACACCTTTATGTCATACTCCCCCCACTACCCTCCCACCCTTCCCTCCATACCAGCCATTCCCAACTGACCCCCAGGACCCCAGCTGGAGCTCTGTATCTCAAGGTCCCCATCAGCATCTCATCGCTCAGGCACACAGCAGCACTCGCCTCTCCCAGCTGGAAACCAGCAGTCGGGAGCACCCAGACAGCACCGTGCATGGACCCTGGCTGCTCCACGACTGAGCCCTTCGCCTTCAAAGCAAGCAGGCTGTTTCCTGGCGAATGCTCTCCCAGCTTTAGATTATTTTCTGTTTACACAGATTCCTGTCAAGCCAGCACCAGCTTGCTTAAGATCCACCTTGAGTTCAAGAGCAAGTGCACTCCTCGGTTACACAACCCAGCCACAGCAGCTGCGGCGTGTGCCTGACACACTGAATTACCATCTCCTCCCAAAAAGACAGGACGTAGCCATAAAGCGCTGACTGGGAAGGGCCCTACCTGGGCAGGTAAACCTGGAGGTGAACCTGCCGGAAAATATTCCTATGTTAAGTGAGGACAAATGCCTGCAGTTAGCGACTGTGAATTTTGCTGCCTGTCCAAAAGGTGGAGAAAAGCAGCTAGGAGGGGATGGATGGACGGATGGATCCCTGCTCAGTGTCAAGCAGCGGGGAAAACCATGGAGCTGCTCAGACCTCAAGGTGGGGCGCAGCCCTGGGTGAAGGCTGCCGGAAGGATGCTGCCCTTCGCCTGCCTGCAGAGGACGGCGAGGATGGAGCAGGGGATGTCGCACCCCGCCGGTACCCGCCGCAGGGCTGGGGATTGCAGCATCCCCCAGGGAAAGCACAGGGGAGCACCCACACCGCACAGGCCGCGGAAAGAGAGACGGCGAGACACACAAATACCTCCATGCCTCCAAAACACGCCCCTGCCTACCTGCCCCCCCCACCCCAGCTAGGCAGCACTCCCCACACACACCCCCAGGCAAGAGGGTGGGCGGCAGCCCCGCACTGCAGCACGTCCCCACCCCGCGGACACGCGGATCTTGCGCCGGCGGCGCCGCTGCACCCGCGGAGCGCGCAGGGACGGAGGGGCACGGCACCCCCGCTCCACTCACCGTAAGGAAGCCGGCGAACACGGCGGCGCTCGGGCACGCCGCGGCGGCCCCCATGGTGGCGGCCGGGGCTGGGTCCGCCGCGCCGCGGGGCTGCCTCAGACGGCGGGTCGCGGCGCCAGCGGCGGCC
>WYDI02025300.1:12632-24591 GCA_009867235.2 Psittacus erithacus | reverse complement strand
TGGTTGAGGGCGCGGGGGGGGTGGTGGGGGGGGGGGGGGGGGGGGGGGGGGGTGAGGGGGGGGTGTGGACGAGTCTCGCCGCATCTGCTGCCCAGGGCTGCGCTGTCGGCTGCGGAGCCCTCGCCACCGAGCTCTCTTTCAGAGCCTTTTTCCCAGACAAAATTGATCCTTTTGGGGGAGCAGGGGGGCGGGGCAGGGGCAGGATCTCGAATGCAAATACTGTTCGGAGTTTATTGGAGAGGGTGCCTGAGCTTTAAGATGTTCTTCCGTGACTCCCGGAGGATGCTGTGACGAGCCCGGATTGTGGTGGGTTTCGGCTGCGCAGGGAGTTGGGGTAGCGGGGGTGTGGGGGAAGGAAAAGACACGATCGAGAGTAGCTGAGACTTTGTGCCCCCATTGGAGAGATGGTTGAGTCCTCGTCAAGGTTGCTGTGGTATCCCAGAAACACCATTCACTCCGAGCTGTGACCGCGCACCATCAACAGCAACAACTCTGCTGCGCCTGGCCGAGGAATAGGAATTAGGAGCTCTCGAGAATAATATGAAAGGGATCTGCAGAGGGGAAATCCGTACAAAGGAATCGAAATTAGCAGACTTTTGGGAAAGGGAATGTACTAACTGCGGCCGGCTGGACTTCATCCTGGTGAAGAAAATGGAGATTAAAAGTGGATTTACATTTTGGAACCTCGTCTTTTTATTGATGGTTTCGTGTGTGAAAGGTAGGGTAGCATTTGAGGGGTATATTTTTAGGGGTCCGTTTGCTTTCGGTCAGGGCGTTGTAACCTCTCTCCTTGTTATACCAAGGTGTGTTTAAAAATATATTTATCTCTTAATTTACATTTTTATCCTGAGTACTTTGCAATGGAAAGATATGATGGCTAAAGCGGGGAGAAAAGGGGGAGTTGATTCACAGCTCTCTTCGGAGATAGGAAATATATTTGCTTGCCAGGCTTGGCGTTCAATGCAGTGACTGAGCTGGAGCTCAATAAATATTCTTGCAGTATGCTCAAACGGAGACGTGAGTTGGTTCATATAGCCTCTAACTAGTGTATATTCCAGAAAATCCCACCGGATGACTTTTTTAAGGGAATAATGATGGTAGTATCTATAGTATCTATGTGTGTTGCGGAAGGGGGAGGAGGAGGTTTACCTACATTTCTGGGTTTCGGTCGAGCCACGGGCTCTTTGCGGGAGTGCCTGTATCGATGCACTTACTGGTTTAACCCGTTGTGTGGGGAAAGTTACGGAGGACCCCAGCGTACGCCAGCGGTCTCGCAGCCCGAAATGCGCTTCTGGCCCAGCTGCTGGCATGCATGCGGGGCTCACCGCCTGCCGACAAGGTGCGTTAGTAATTCAGCCTTGAAGGCATGGTCTGCCGCTGGGTGCAAAGATCGACACCCTTTCCCTCTTGTGGTCCCTTTCCCTGATGTATGTGGTAAGAGGTGCGTATGGGGGTGGTTTTTGTCTTTTTTTTTTTTTTTTTTTTTTTTCCCCCCTGGGCAAGGGCTATTTTGCTTTTTTCCTGCTTCTGTGTTCATGAAAGGAGAGCAAAAAAGAAACCTCTAGTTAGTGGCACAAATATCTCCACTAAGTCTGTGCTTGCAGACAGTTAAGGGAAATGCTGCACACAGAAGAAATATGTGGCTTGAATAATGTGCACCTGCAAAATTACACAGGCATCGCTAAAGGGTGAAGTGCTGATCCTATCACGCGTGCCTTCAGTAAAAGTATCTATTCTGCAACTCCCCACAGCCGGCTGCCTACCCGAAATAATCTCTTGTTTGTGGCCAGTGGTTAATATCTGATCAATCACCCTTTTATCCCCCTCCTCATCCTCATCCCTCCTCCCCACCTCACTCGTACCCTCCCAGAATATTTAGTAGACATTATCGATCCTCTCCGAGTTTTTATACTTGGTTATCGCCTACAGAGGTTGCCTGCACGGTGGGAAGGAAGTGTTTAGGGGGGCGGCATTCAAAAGCGTGCCTTCCCAAGCTGGCTCTGCCTTGGATGAAACAGTTTATTGTAGAGCTTTGCAGCTGTGGAAAAGATAATTCGTATTTGATGGAGAGGGTGTCGAGGGCTTTTACCACATCCCACGTTATCCTAACACGGGGGATCCAAGGGGAGGGGGCTTGCCTGCGGCATTAATGCACATTTGCATTACAGGCAGCTTCTTTCTGTTTGCACCTATTGACAGGAGCTGCTCCATGGGCATTGCCCCATTCTGGGGGAGGTCTGCGATCAAAGACTAACGCCGGGCTTTTCCCTGGGTTAGCCCGCTGTCATTAACGCGCTCCCTGCGCCGTGTGCGATTATTGAAAGCCATGGGCTGGCTGCGCGGCGATCCGCGGGCGCGGAGGTGGGGCGCCGGGGCTGCTGCCGCGGCAGCTGCTTGGCGAGCACGAGTCGCGGGGCGGCAGCATCCTGCAAAATTCAGGGCTCGGGCAGCTCTCCCCGAGTAGCGATGGCCGCGGAGCTGTGCAAGTTTCCACAGCACCTGTTGAGAAGCCGCTTCTCTTGCCGTTAGGCATGGGGGAAGAAAAAAACACTGGATGTTTTCTTTTCTCTTCCTGCCAACATACCGTCCCAGAGAGATGCTGTGAAGCGGCTTCCTTTCAGGGCCTGAGCCTCCCGGGTGCTGGCCCTGGCAGTTTCCATACACTTTCCTTGGACCTTCTCAGCAACTGCAGATCCAGTAGGTCAGATTTTACATCCTGGATGCAGGCTTCTTTAGGCAGCCAAGCTCCACAGAACTGGCTTAGACTCGCTGCAGCACTGCATCTATTCTGGGCATTCACATTCTCCCCCCACTCCCATGAATGAATACATTTTACCTTGATTTACATTCACATTGTGTTAATACATGCTTCTGCTCCCAGAAACCATGTCAAAGGCAAACAATGAACGAATACCTGCTCACTTAAAACATTCCAGATGTTGGGAGCAATTTGACTCCCCAGATACTGCATCTGCTGTACCATTGCCCGGCAAGGCCTTGTCACCAAACCCTACCTCCAGGCCATACCCTTCACTTCCACAAAGCTCCAGCCCATACCCTTATTAATTTAATCACCTCTACTGAATAGGCTAGCACCACATTGTAACACCGAAATTGTTGCTGAGGTTTCTGTCATCCAGACTACTTCCACAGCCTTGCTTGGTATCTGCCTTTCAGACCCTTCTTTTGTCATTGTCCTGTCGCCATTTCTCTAGTCTCAATCCCCAGCTATCCCACTGTTACAGGTGTCAAACTATCCCAGGGTGCTTATAGCGCCATGTTGATTTGATTAATTATGTGCTCCTTGTATATATCCATATAGACAAAAAAGATCTTCAGATTGGCCATAGATTTGTGCTCCTCTGGCACCCTCCAACAACACTTGGGAGGGGCTAGAAAAGGGAGAAGAAAGAAAGAGAAGATGGAAGGAAGGAAATTGGCAGAACTGCTGGGGAAGGAATGGTGGGAAGAGCTGAGGTAAAAAGGAATTGTACCTTCTTAAAGGAAAATCTTCAGCTGCTTACAGAGTATCTGTTATATCATGGATCAACCTCCAACAAAATCTTCCTCAGATAGACATGGAGTAACAAAGCAAATAAGATAAGTGAGGAGCACCATTTAGGCATGGGAGATACAAGCCAAACTTGGAGGCACAGGGAGTGGAAACCTCCACCATCCAACTCATTACAGAAAGGGGAGGAGAGGGAGAAAAAAAAGAACCTGCATCAGCGAGCTTTGCTTCCTGGGATTTAGGACAGAAATCACTGATACCTGCACCCCTTGGGTTTGGCAACTCCCTCCACCACCAAAAAAAAAAAAGCCCAAACCTATAAATGTTTGTGGTCTGTTTGTGGAAGCAAACCAGAGGGGGAAAAGGCGAAATGACCAGTGACCACAAGACTTCTCCATCTCTTTGGTTTATTGCTGCCCAAGACAGATCAGAGAGCACCAAGGTCTGCTTTTTTGCCTGCCTGGATAAAATGAGGCTTTGCTTCTGCTGTTGTTCCTCTGTTCCCCTGTTGCAGTTGTGACAAGCAGAACAAGGGCAGCTTTCAAAATGAAAGGGAGATGAAGCAGTGAGATTTTAAACGGCTCATCAACAGAAGCAGTGATGAAAAAATGGAAAGGATTTCCATTTCCAGTGATGGGTACCTGGCATGTGGGAATATTTTGCAGGGACAAAGCGTGCCCTGCTGCTCTCAGCCACCTCTGCAGTCACGGAATCATAGAATGGAATCATAGAATCAACTAGGTTGGAAAAAACCTTCAAGATCATAAAGTCCATTAGTCTATCTTCTCTCCGATCCCACCTCAACCCCGCTCCACTCAGGCTCTGCCAACCCCTCCCCACTGCTTCCTTCGCGGTCCCTTGACTTATGGGGTTCCTGGCGATGGCTGTTCTCGGCGGGGCACGGGCGGGCAAACTGAGATGCTCGCTCGGTCCCCGGAGCGGAAACTACTGGGTTAGTAACGACGGGTTCGGGTTTTCTCAGCGCCAGATGGTCGCTGCCGCTGCTGCATCTTTGTGCTCTTGTGTGTGTGTCTGCTTGTGTGTCTGTCCATTTGCACGCACGCACGGTACCGGAGCCACTGACTAGAGAAGGGTCAGCGTCGTCCTTGGGTTTCAACTCCCCGTCACGCACAGGCTCAGCTCTTCCACGGTGCCTCTTTCCCGCAAACTCCCGCAGTTCCCGCAGGGCTTTGCTCAGCGAGCTGCGCAGAGCGCGTCTTTTGAAGACGCACAGTTCTGCAGGGACGAAGACAGTTACCCTGTCTCACCCCCGCCTTCTCGGGGCTAAGCCAAGGCTCCGCTGAGCCCCTACGCGTAGCGCACAGGTCCTCCTACTCCTCTTTTGCAGGTTAGAAATGAAGGAACACACAGCCCCTCTAAGCGGCATAGCGGGGACCACCGCGCCCTGCCCTACCCGATGGCATCAGGGAACCCTCAAAGGACATGGAGGAACGTCTGTCCGCAGACTCCGGTTTTTCATTGCGGGAGGCAAAGGTCGCAAGGCGGAGCCAGCACGGAGATGCGGCAGACCCTGCCGGAGGGTGCCGCCGCGCCCGGCGCCGGCAGCCGCCGCCGCCGCCTCAGGCGGCCGCACCTCCCGGAAGTCCTTCTTAATACAGTCTCCCATTGCCTGGCTTTGTTTACTTTGGCATGGTGACTCCTGCAAGTCTCTTGATTGCAAGTCTGAAACAACACTAGGGACAGAAATAGTCCCTTGCGCACCTTGAGCCCCTTCCTAGAGAGAGCGGACTGTGGGCTCCAGCAACCCACAGGCTGAAGAGGGGACATGTTCTATCTGCAGCTCTGTTATCAACATCTTGACTTGGAAGCACATTCCCAGAGGACCTAAAGAATTCATGGATGTGCTTTCAAATCCCTCCTTTTCCAAAACTGCCATGCAATAAACAGCAGAAACTTGCAGTCTACCTGGTATTTTGCTTGCTTATGGGAATATTTGGGATCAATTAACCATCTAGCTTAGTGCTCTTTATCTCCAACAGTGACTATTAGCAGCAGTCTAGGAAAAGATATGAGAAACAACACACACAGAGTGACTAGCACGTTATCCTGGATTTCAACAGCCAGCAGTTTTGTGTCTTGAGCTAGAGGCTGCTTTTGGAACACCATGTTTTAAGAGACATGAACTGGCCTGTGCTCCAGTCATTTTTCTATTCTTTATCCTTTGACTTCCCTTCTCTTCCCATACATCCTCCATCCTTCACACCATGCATCTGGCTGAAAGCACTGAGTAGTATGAAAGCTTGTAATAAAATTGGCAACAACCCAGTGTTGTTAATGTGCTACATAGGTCAACCCCAATAATTTGAGATTTGTGACCACTGAATTTAGTAAAGACAAAGAAAAGCACAGAATTGTTCAGAGAAATTTCAAAAATATTTTGAAATATCCTGTGGGGATGGCTCAATTTGCATAATTGTAACACCCTTTAAGAGAAAAGGTTATGAAGAATAGCATAGCCTTGTATCTCTCCTTTTATAAAAAGAAGTGTCTTGGACACTGTCTGACTTTCAGGGGTATTGAGCATTTCCAATTTTAGCTGTCTTCAGTAAGAGCCTGGGGAACCAGTTAGCACCTCTGAAACAAGGCCAAGTAAGTCCATCCCTATAATGCTGGGAGAGAGACAGTATAAGTCAAAAGAAAAAAAATCTATAAAATAACTTAAAATCATCTGTAAAACATTAAGTCTAAAGAATACAAGAAATTGGGTTTGGTAGTAATAGGAAAGGCTTTACAATCTGCTGCAAAAATTGTTGGGTATTTTTGGTTGTTGGTTTTGGTTGGTTGGGTTTTGGTTTTGTTGTTTTGTTGGTTTTTTTTCCTTCTCCACTAGTAGAAAACTTCAATTCTAATTCAAGGGGCTTGTGACATCTCAGACTGAACTTCTTGCTGATAAGTATCATTTGGCTTGTATTTCTGGACATACTGGTTAAAGTTGAAAAGATAGAACAAAGCCTTTGTGGGAAATAAGTTTTTCAGTTACTCCAAAATAGTCTTCCAGGAAAGAACAGACAGTTTGGCCTAAGTTGTTGGTTTTTTCTTAGACTTTTATAATTTTAAGGCAGTTCTTATTACACGAGATTTGAAGAAGTGATATTTAAGTAACAAATCAGAAGGGCATATGATAGAAGTAGTTATTAAAAGGCTATAAAACCATTTTGATTGAATAATTTTCATGCTAAGGTTTATTGCAAAATTTCAGAACTCTTATGAGCTTTAAACACATGCCTTTCAAACAACTCTGTGGAAGAATGCTTCCTTCTCAGTGAAATTGTCTGATTTCTTTACGAAAAGAGACCTAAATAGAAGGGTGCATAATATGTACTTTATAGGATCTCAACTGTGTCTTAAAAAAAAAGGCTAGCAGTATTAGATGTTGAGTATCTCCTTTCCAACGTTCAGCATTTCTTCTGGGAAATGGGATATACAAGGCTATTGGACTACGAGGAAGATGGTTTTAAATATACGTACACACACAGAGAGACATACCAGGTTTTTGTAGATGCTTCTATTTAGTTGTTTTATTTTCCAGATCTGTCTTCATGGGCTCACTGGCCTGTTCTTACAGACTACATAAGATTTACTATGGCTCCATAATTCTAGCATCACATTTGCTGAGTACTGTTGTAAATGTCAAATTAAAAAATGGTTAAATTCATCATCTCTTTCCCAGTGTCTGACGTGTTAGGTGGATAAGTTTATAGATTTAGGAACAGTGTTACTTATACAGTAATAATATTCTATAATATTGTTACTTGTAGAGTAACAATATTCTATGATAACAATATATGTTATTGTAGAATAACAATACTCAAAGTATCAGGGAATGGCATACAAGGGATTCCACCAGGACTGGTCCTCTCAGAACTGAATTATCAAAGAGTAAGATGGGATGCAACCAGCATGGCCATAGAGAGACAGACTGCCATTTTCCCTTAGATTGCACTAGATGCATCGTAGTGTCATGTGTTATATTCACACTGAATCACCAAAATAAGGTAAATAACAAGAAGTAACTTAACAGCAGAAGGATTCACAGGGTGATGAATTCTCACTTCCCTAGGCATGTAAGTAACAGTAATTATTTTTGCAGTAGGACTAAAGGAATCTGGAGGCTTGAGGAAGAAATGACTAATTACTTGAATTATAGAGATTCTGACCTTGAATTCTATTTTGTCTCTTTCCCATATATACCTATTTTATTAGCTTTCTATCTTTATGCATTGTGACTCTTTTGATGTCATTCTCATAGAATTTTGTTTGCATATATGTGTACACATGCATACATAATGTGCACGTATAGAAATCAATTTCATATATTTGGTTATGTTATGAATAAATTGAAGAGCCTTCATTGTTATCTTGCAAAGACACAGGTAACAGCTTGAAATGTTTGAAATGAGTTTCCTAAGCCATCCATTACCTCTTAATTTATTGTGTATTTCTAATCTCAGAAGAAAGTTCTACTATAATTTTTAACTGCTTTCACTAACCAAACAAGAGTACAAGTAGTGATAGCTAACAAATGTTAGGAAGAAAGCTTGATGAAAAGAGAAAACACCCGTTTCTAAATTACTAATAAAACCTGATCCTAGCACATTAAAAATTAACTGACATAACTATTCATTCACATGGATTTAGGGATTTATTTTTTTTTAATATAGTTTCTATAAAACTTTTTAGTGGAATGAAAACCTCTAATCACCTTTTAAATGTAGAAAAAAATGTTTCTGTGCTATTTTCTTTTTTATTTTAATACTGGTATTATAATTTAAAATGGCTGACATACCACATCTCAGAGGTGGCTGTATTTGAGTAGCAGTTAAAATGATCCCTCTATGATCATTATCTTCTTACAGAACTGTTTCCATACCCAGCAAGTGGATATCTACAAGTTTAGTTTAGAGTCCTTGGCTAACATGAATTACATAAATGCAGAGTACAGATATTATTCTTGTTTCAGCACAGCATTGAGATGGAACTACTTGAATTACAAAACCTTTTCTCCATTATTTAATCTGACCCAGAGGGGAAACTTCACTTTCTACAATAGTTAGCTTTCTTGATTGCTGTGCAATTTTCTTTTTGAATCAAAGTTTAGTCTAATTAAAACTAATCTTTTAAAAGTCTACACTAAAAGTTGCATTTTTCCTTCTGTATATCAGCTTTGATCCAAAGGTGAGTGGAAGTTATGAAACAGTATATAAAATGAGCTTCTAAACTGCCTGTTGTTAAGCCCATTGAAAGCAACAGAAGAGTCTAAATCTACTTTTGAAAGCAGACTTGCCTCTGCTTCTTTTCATACTGAGTTTTGAATTGCAGTTTTCTGTACATGTATTTCATTTGAGTCAGCAATATAAATTATAACAGAAGCCATGCATTTCACAATACACTAGAAATTTTCAATAGAAGTGCTGTTTGGAAAACTCACATTGCATTATAACTAAAGATTACAGAAATAAATTGTTTGTGATTCTGTTGGCAATGCCTACCAACAATTCTGGTAGCAAGCATCTGTAGCTGTGTACTCTATCAGGAAGAACATATGCTTAATTTGTGACCATGCTTATCTTATGTGTTTTACCTTGAACACATCTATGCTAACTGATACTTTAACCATACAACTACTGGTACTTATTTTAGCAATCCTAATTGCATGACATGGCAGTTTTAATGACTACTAGTGAAGAAATACTTATAATTTATATTTCAGAATGAAGGGGCAAGACATCTTCTCCAAAATCTTTACGTCAATGTAGTGTACACAGAAGTGCTTATCTGATTAGAGAGTTTTCATCATTCTAGCATATTGAAGTAACATGATACAAATTGTACTTTATCAAGTGAATGTTTTAGCAGTACTCATGGCAACAATACTTCCCTCTTAAGACTACTACTAAAATGGCTGAAATTTTCACAGCATTCACATTATTTATTAAATATTAAATCTATTCATATAAAACTGCTGAAAAATTTTCCTAGAACTGAGAAAAAAAAAATATTTACATTTGATGGGCTTGAAAAATATCTACTTACACCTGAAAGAGGGAAACTGACTTCTCAGTCCTCAGTTTCTTGGTGTGATTTTCAACTCAGTAACAAATAGAAGCAACATTGCCTACTCCTGTCCACATTACTATTCAGCACTATCACTTTCATTTAAAATCCTTTTCAATAGCTGCGCCTTTCTCCAAGTTCTTTTGAAGGGGGCCAATAATTTCTCTCACACAATTCACATAGTTATTAGCTTCAGAGACTTTGATAATATCACCTCTTTACCCTTTATTTCAATTTTAGCAACTTCTTCCTGGGAAAATAAAATACCTCTGACATTTGGGAGAATATTTCTTTAGAGGTTTTTATAGATTCTGTTTAACGAACTTTCATATATCCTAAATGCAACGATATTCTCCTTATAGCAATTACAGACATCTTGTAAGAATGTGAATGTTATATTTCTTCAGTGTTCCAATTTTTTACTCAAGTACTTCAGCACTCTTGAGAAGGTTTAATTTTCATCCCTTTCTGTGGAACAAAAAATGGCATAGACACTAGACTAGCAATAGCATTTCTGTGTTTTTCGTAGAGGGTACAGTGCCAACAGAACCTCCCATATCTTCTCATGCAAGGATAAAAATTTTCCCCTGAAAAATAAGTGAGATATATTTTATTGGCATTGTCATTGTCAGCAGTGGCGAGTTGCAACAATCAACAATGTAAGACACAGTGATTTTTGTAAACATCCTGACAAATTTATGCTTCTGAAAGCTCTTTATCTGAAATAGCAATGAGAAACAGAATCAATCTTTAATACAGGATAAGTTCAACAGCGATGGTGACTACTGCATGCCTGCCTCCACAAGTTTCCTAGGGATATGTTTCAACTCTTCTTAAATTTCTCTAGTACTACAGTTGTAGGTCATTTAAATTTGTATGAGTTTCTACACTAATTTCAGCTAGTTTTAAATTAAGCTACCCATAAAAAAACCCCACCATTTGCCTAAACTCTATCTATATATTTTTACTACAGTCAGTTTCTAGTTTATCAGCTAGCTGCTGTAATTTTTGCCAATTTATCCAGCCTCCTCTGCACTTCTGGGCTCCCTTCCCAAACTCTCTTCCCACTCCACAAGTATCACTGGAAAAGTCCCAAAAAACATAAAGCTGCAGTAAAATATAGAAAGTTCTCTTCAGTTTCTGTGTCATTTATAAAGTCCTTTTGTGGCCCAAAGTAATAAACGTGTAAGGGTAATCTGTTAGGAAATGAAATATCCTCCCAGCTTTATGGTCATAGATTAGACTTACAAACTTTTTTCAGGATGTTCTTTGGACTTTAAATCATCTGCAAGAAAGCAAGATTGGAAGAGTGGAGTTTCAGTTATATTTGTTTTCATTCTTCAATCTGTTGTGGCTGTCTACATGATTATTTTTTGTTAACCAAATAATACTCCTTCACCCTAAGCAAAGAAACGTCAAAACACATTATTAGAAAAGGTCAAAACCTAATAGTAACTTAAAGGTAAGTTATTCATTTGCATACAAGTAAACAACATAGAATCAGATTACATTTGAATGTAATGGATACTCTACAGAAATACTTGTAAATGGGTTGGAACTAGATGATCTTTAAGGTCCCTTCCAACTCTAACCATTCTATATTTTTGGAAATCCAAGTTGTAGCTTCTCTTTTTCAAGCTCCAATGTATACTGTTGATGTGACATGGTAAGAGAAGAATATTACTGCGGTATCCTAGTGATATAATTCTGGGATGACCAGGACAAATTAGTCTGTCTCTGGATTCTACAGAATATTGTATGTGAATTTTTATTTATTTATTTATTTTTAAAATGGCACAGTAGAAAGGGGGAGAAAAAAGAATCACCTAGGTTAAATCAGGGCCAGATTTGTTGGTATTCTGTTACTCAGTTGTTCCAAGATTGACTTCGAACATTTCAATGAAATCAGGAGAATTTGCTATGTATCTGACTTGTGAAAGGTACTGTTCCAAATTGCTCCCTGTGGGGCCTCTTGTACTAGTCACCTCTTTAAAATCCAGACAGTTGAGTCAGTCTCTAATCTTAAGAGTCACAGCGTGCCACAGATATCAGCTAAGCAGAGAACTTCCTCAGCAGAAGCTCTGTAATTATTAAGAGGACAAGAATTTCCTGCTAGAATTTAGGGCAAGTCTGAGGTAATTATAAGGAAAATGGCCCATTTATTAAAAAATGTAGAACAAAGTACAGTGAGTACTGAATCATCCTTGAAGAGTTTGCAGGTACTTCTGAAGATTGAGCTGTACTTTAATGTTTTCTAGAGAACATTTTCTTAATTTTTAAAAGTTTTGGGATTTTGATTTTTGTTGGTTCTGTTTTATTTTATTTTATTGTTTTATTTGATTTTATTAGTTTTATTTTATTTTATTGTGTTTT
>WYDI02025300.1:0-12532 GCA_009867235.2 Psittacus erithacus | reverse complement strand
TTTATTTTACTTTATTTTGCTTTACTTTATTTTATTATTTTATTTTTTATTTTATTTTATTTTATTTTTTTAGCCAGGACACAGTGTCCTGTAGGTGAACATCTTCTTACCAAACTGATTTGGATATATTTAGTTGATATGTTGTTTTCTCCTCATCGGCTTCCTCCATGGTTCATTAACACAAAGTTTATTTTCACTTTTACTTTTGTACCATACTTCTTTTGTGCTTTTAATTTACAGACTGCTTGGCGCTAGGTTCCTCTTCTTTGTCTGGCACACTTGGATGACTGTGCATTTCTTGAGAAGCTGCATCATTGATTTTTTCTGTTTGCCCATGTCTTACCAGGATTTTAAATATATCCATTATCTACTTGAATATCTGTATTTTACAATCTCAGCATCTTTTCTATTTGTTTTCTACCTGGATTAAAACTATTTTTCCTACCTCGTTTCTGTTGATGGCTCAATTAATGTTTTTAACAGTGCTTCTACTTCATGTTACTTGATGGCTGTAAATCTTTCCATTCAAAGCTTCTTCTGAACTGAGAAGCATATTTTTGAGCAAGAGTGATCATCTATTCAATTATAACCTTACTGAAGTATTTAACAGTAGGTTATTTTGGAGCTTGTCCCCACTGAAATGAAAAGATTTGTCCTTGACTTTCAACAGAACAGGGCAGATTGTTATAATAAGCAAAATACTTCCTTTCAATACAGGTAAATTATTTATTATATGACAGCTACAAAACTGTTCATACCATGCATGGGACTAAACTGGTGAAGCTGAAAAACTATAGCAGTTGAACTCCATCAGATTGTTTTAGGCTGGTATCTTAAGATGGTACTAGAGGTAGTGAGCTAAGTAATTGACACTCTCAGAAATCTTACAGGCTTTGGTCACTGGTTTATAATGATAGTTAAGTGAGTCCAAAAAGATGTTTCAAACTTTAAGATTGCTATCAGGTTTTATTACGGCTTTTGAATCCTATTCTAACTCATCATTCATTTACTAAGATGGCAGGAGAAATGCTAAAGTTGCAAAATGAGCAGAAATTCTAAAACCCATTTATTAAGTCTAAATAATTTCAAAACTTTAGAAGACAGTGGATCAACAGTTTATTAACCAGTAGTGGTTTTAAACTATGATTTGGTCCAGAAGTTGGCAGAAGCACATGAGAAACCAAAAGAGCTTAAAGTTTCTGGCTGATCTCTAAATCAAAAACAGCTGAGAAGATTTAAATATTTTGTATAAACAAATTTGCATCTGGGCTGCTAATCTGCATGCCAGCCTTCATTTTGACATTTTCCGAAATGATGGAAAAATGCTAAGCCCTTAATGCTAAATGGAGTTCATAATGGAAATGCCAACAGACCCATAATTACCTGTATTGTGATTCTGCTGAAAGCTTCTTTATCTGTCTAATCTTTCACAATGGAGTTAAATATATAAATTCTTGAAAGGAGGAAAAAAGGAGTTTTATGTCGGAAACGCTGAACTGTAGTATTGCCGCATTTTCTTCCAGTCATCCACTTACGGAGATACCAGTAACAAAAAAGTTATTTGAAAAAAAGACGTAGCATTTTCTGTGGAACTGTGAAAGCAGCCAGTGATGCTTAAAAGTTTAACTTAACCTCCATTTTTCAATCCTTTTGAGTCACCTTTATGGAAAGGTATGAGTAAACAGATACAATCAACCATTTTTAATATGGCAATGAGGAATTATCATAGAAGAAAGGTCACTCTGTCTTGACATAGCAAAAAAATTGAAGTCAACAAAAAATGCAGAAATTAACATTTCATTGCCTTAATACTAACCATCTGTGATGAAATCTTCTGCGCTTGGGGGGAGAATGAAATAGAGAATAGTATGTTTAGAAAACTTCTTCATTAAGTGGAATAATAATAATAAAAATGAGAGAAAGGTAGCTGTCTGAACTCCATAATTTAGGAACTCCATTATCTGCCAAGTTTAAAGTCGAGTTTTCTCTGGAAGAGCTTTTTCTTAGCGTCTTTTTCATTCCCCCATGAAAATCTTCATCAGTTTGTCTTATAAACACCTGAAAAACTAGACATCATGTGCCCTGCAGAGGCTGATTAGGATGGGTGATTCAAACATGCCAGCTTTATTCTGTCTCCACATAATTTCTGTGCACATGCCAGGGCACATAGCTGTCTCTGCAGAACAACTATCACACAATCACGGTAGCCATTCATTGAAACAGGATGTTTTCTAGCATTGTCAGCCTTTGTGGTTTGCTGTGAGGATGAAATATGTTTCTCTGAGGCTCCCACAGCAAGGACTGACAAAGCTCAAAGAAAATATCTGGAGGGAAAACAGAGGAATGTACTGCTCTTATACCTTTTTTCCAAATTTCTGTTTATAAAGCAGCTGCTTCAGTCCCAAGATTAGCTATTTGCCCATTTCTGTATCTTCTTGAACATCACTCTGCCCTTTTTGAGAAGTGGCGATTAGGACTCCAGACAGTGCTAAAGACATGAGTACATCAGGGTTTTCTGTAGTCTATAAATTATACTTTGTCTTAATCTCATTGTTTTACTCTTCCAGCTCATGCTTAATACGTGGGGAGAGGGGGCTTAATTGCCATGGAAAACAAAGTCAATGGTTTCAGAGAAATGTCAGTAATGACTCTGAGATGAAAACTTTTAGTTCCAAGTTCAGCATCACACAGGTATCATTTAGATATATTTTCCTATATGCATATTAATCTCTAAAACTCACCAACTTTTGCATTTGTACACCCATTCATTTTCTGAGGACATTCTGGTGTTCCTCAGTACTGGTGCATCATTTGATTGATCAAAGGATCCTCACATCATCTCCAGCCCTGCAAATTTCACTGCATACTCCTTTCTCCGTTGGGGATGGAGATTTGGAGGAAAACTGATCTTTTCACTGATCCTATCACTGATCCTACACCAACCGCACTTTTTATTCTTCCCCATCTAAGCAAGTGATCATTAAGCTGTACTCTGCTTCTTATCCTTTAACCGGCTTTATGTTCTTAACAGGATCTTTTTTCCATTTGTCCTGTGGTAACTTCTTTTCTTTTCTTTTAACCTTTGCTGGGGAGTCTCGTCAAAGGATTCTTGTGTGTTGATAGTGACTACATGTAAAAAGTTTAGTTACTGTGATTAATGGATCCAGAATTCTTTTTTCCTGGATGAGAGTTTTAAACAAAAACACTTAGTGGGAGTAGTATTCTGCCTGTCTCACACCTCCTTTCATAAGCTTGCACACAAAATTATAAATCCAGAACAAGACAGTTGACAAGAGCTATAGCCACTACGTAGTATATGGAAAAGATGAGTTCAACCACCCACTTAAAGTGTTTGGGAGAGCTGTTGAAGGCCCAGGCATGAAGGTCCGATATAAAGAGACAGGCTTCTAGTTTCATAGAGGTGCTTAAATGAGGCAAGAATGCAAGCCTATGGCAGAGTTTCCACTGTGCTTCTTTCTTGAGAGCTCCTCTTGAGAGTTCCTTATTGGCAGCCCTCAGAAATCCCAGCCCTTAGCACATAAGTTGCTGTTTATTCAAGGGGAGTTAAATTCTTTCATACATGAAGTATGTGGAAAAAAGGACCTAACCTACATTTCTGAACTCCAGTCCTGGACCTCCTATCTTATGTTAATCTATTGAAAGAAAGGTAAGAATCCATCTCAGCTCTGCAATATCTGACTTGTAAGTACCCAGCCTCACTAGGTCAAGCCCCAAAACCACTGGAGAAGAGGGCTGCCTTCTCCAACTACACTGAAAAGCAATAAATATCCTGTGGGCTGAATCAGAATGCTTTTCATTGGACTTCTGAGGTAGGATGAGATTGGTTAGTACTGTGAAACAGCCTTAAATGTATCTCCGGAGTTTCAGGAAATGGTGCTGATTGTGTTGGAAGCAGTTTTCTTTCTAGAATTTGAACTGAACTCCTATTCCAAGCAGAGTGTTAAGAGACACTGAGCTGTTGCAGTTGCCATGTTTCAGATGAGGTGTTGCTGGCATGTCTGGTCCTAAAAGATTGTATGTTATTTTTCACAGGATATTGTTATTAGTCTTCATCTGCTGGCTAAATTCCAATTTATATAATTAGAGTCTGCTATCTAAATTCTCAAAGCAGACTATGTTAAATAACTTTCTAGACTTCCTTTCCTAATCTTCTGAGGGTTGTTTCTGAGATTTATTAAATAATATTTCTTCTTAATCTAAAATGCAACTGCTTCTAAATGCTAGGGGAAGGTGACTGTTTTAGGTGTGTTGACTACTCAGTGCTCTGTGACAAATTACACAGTGACATTGGTGGTGCTTGCCACATAGGAAGAGCTCCTTAGCACTGTACAAAACTGAAGGAAACTACTTCCTTATCAACATTGCTGCAATTTAGAGCTCATGGAAGCATTTTAGATAAACAATATAATATGTGCTACACAACAAGGCAAGTATGAGCCTGGAGACATCTACATAGAAAGATTTGGAAAAGTTACAAGATTTTTTTATTTAAGATAAGGAATAAACACATTATTTATTATAGTAGTACTATATAAAAAGTGTAAACCTGTGCAAAACTTCAAATTTGTCACATATATAAAAAAAAATCAAAGGGACAAAATTCATCAGTTGGGCAAGTCATGAAAACAAGTCTCAATTTTGCAATAAATGGATGAAAATGAAGCACTTCAGATGTAGTTGAGTAGAGCATTTTTCAAGGCACATACTCATTCAGTCGTTTGTTTCAGTGTGATAAGAAAAAAAAAAGAAAAGGAAAAGAGAGAAAAAAGAGCACAACAAAAAAGAGAAAGGAGAAATAAATTAAAATTAAGGGAAGGGCATATTGCATTATTTTTTAATACAAACAAATGTTTTTGAACACTCCTCATTATTGGACTGTTTAAGGATAATTTTTTGAGCTACATCATTGCAGCAAAACCTGGTGTTTTTTGCTCTCTCTCTGTCCTATTGTAAATAGCAACACTCACCAAAGTAAAAAAGAGATGGGAAGCAAACAGAGTCCACAAAAATCTCTAGCCTCAAAAGATGATCTAAAGGTCAATATCTCTGTTTTTCCTCTGTGTGTATTGACATAGTTCTGTTAAAGTAGGAGAAACCTTATCCTGTATAATTTCTTCCAATATTATTTACCTGCCTGTCCTGATTTCAGCTGGGATAGAGTTAATTTTCTTCCTAGGAGCTGATATAATGCCATGTTTTGGCTTTAGAATGATAATGATTTTGAAAACATGCTGATGTTTTAGTTGTTGCTAAACACTGTTTACAGTAAGTCAAGGACTTGTCTGTCTCTCATGCTCTGCTAGTGAGGAGGGGCACAAGTGGCTGGGAGGGATCAAAGACAGCACACCTGACTCATACTAGCTAAAGGGGTATTCCAAACCACAGTACGTTATGCCCAGTATATAAACAGGGGATTTGGCCAGGAGATGCCTCTCTGCCTCGCACTGTTTGGGTTGGGCTGGGTATCGATTGGTGAGTGGTGAGCCTTTGTATTGTGCAGCAATTGGTTGTTTGGGTTTTTTTATTTTATTCCTCTTTCTCTTTTTGTTATTTACCATTTTCTTCTTCTTCTTTTCCTTTTTCTTTTCTTTTTCTTCTTTCTTCTTCTCCTTCTTCTTCTTCTTCTTCTTCTTCTTCCTCTTCTTCTTCTTCTTCTTCTTCTTCTTCTTCTTCTTCTTTCTTCTTTTCTTCTTCCTCTTCTTATCTTCTTCTTCTTCTTCTTCTTTCTTCTTTTCTTCTTCCTCTTCTTCTCTTCTTCTTCTTCTTTCTTCTTCTTTCTTCTTTTCTTCTTCCTCCTCTTCTTCTTCTTCTTCTTTTCTCCTTCTTCTTCTTCTTCTTCTTCTTCTTCTTCTTCTTCTTCTTCTTCTTCTTCTTTCTTCTTTTCTTCTTCCTCTTCTTCTCTTCTTCTTCTTCTTCTTTCTTCTTCTTTCTTCTTTTCTTCTTCCTCCTCTTCTTCTTCTTCTTCTTTTCTTCTTCTTCTTCTTCTTCTTCTTTTCTTCTTCTTCTTCTTCTTCTTCGTCATCTTCTTCTTCTTCTTCTTCTTCTTCTTCTTCTTCTTCTTCTTCTTCTTCTTCTTCTTCTTCCTCTTTCTTCATTTCAGTTATTAAACTGCTGTTATCTCAATCCACTGGTTTTATCTTTCTCTGATTCTCCTCCCCATCCCATAAGGCGGTGTGTGTGAGTGAGCAGCTGTGTGGTACTTAGTTGCTGCCTGGGCCTAAACCACAACATTTCCATAGAATTCTCTCTACCAAGGCAGAAGAAGATTGTTCCTCTCCCTGAAAAAGGAACAGCAGTGTTGACACTTCTGCTCATGATTTTTCCACCATGTATTCTGCAAACTCTGCACAGGCTTATGGAAAAACTTTATGTTTGTGGGGTTTACACAAGACAATTCAACATACTTAATGCAAGTTCATAAGAATTTGTTTGCTAGTGCTGTTAGGCATTATTTCAGATTAAGACAAAAACATCGTAATACTATACACATACTCATGTCTGCTTGAACTACATCTAAAGTTAGTCTTATATGTTTAAAAAAAACATAATACCAAGAGCATTCTACATAATGCTATATGTAAATTAGGTATTCATAGGGTTGATGCATCTCTGGATTGAATGGAAGCAGAATTTGTATTTATAGCCCTTGGAGAAATAATTTAAATCTGATTTAAGGAAACACTGTTATTACAGTGCAGATATTTGTCTTTACTGTGATCTCAAAGCGTGAGTATTTCTATTTTTTTTTTTGGATGTTATAGAAGTACAAAGACCTTTTTGTACTGGTTATTATTATTACTTACTGTTGCCAAAAACTGCATTAACTGCTATTTTGGAGTCTCCTTTTGCAAAATTTTCATTATCTCAGTTTGAATACAAAATTAATAAATATGAGTTTAATACCATATGCACAGTTCCAAACCACATAACTACATTCTTGCAGGTAATGATTAGGAGAAAAGCAGAATAAGTAAATTTCTCTGTTAAGCAGATTCATTATCAGTGATTTAGTAAAAACTCAGGTACTTTGGTTTACAATTAACAAGTAGATTGCCAAAAAAATCCATCAGGATAAACATTGTATACATTTGAAATGCACTTTGAAGCCTTCAGTTCTTTAGAGTTGTATAAGAATTGGCTTCAAGGGAATTGCTACTATCCTCTGCTAGAGAAAAGCAAAAATAAAATCTTGAAGTTAGTGGGTCAAATATAATCTGCTTTAGTTACTTTTAACAGATGGAAATCATGAATAATTATCCATAAAAACCTATTTATATGCCCTTTCTAGGGTTATGATTGCAAGATTTTTTTATCAGTTACATAGATAGCAAATTAAAAAAGAACAAGTAATATTATCTTATATCTGCATATCAAGAAAAAACAGTGGTTTGCTTTATAAGTGTTCTGAGAAGCTGGATAGGTCCAAATCCAGTGGAGACAGCACAAAAAAAAGTAATGTTTAAGATCAAGCTGTATGGAAGGATTTATTCTCAATCTTTCAACTATTTCTATTTTTTCTGAGAATTATCCCACTTTCACAATTCTATTTCTTTTAATTTTGCATTTATATATGGGTTATTTCTGAGTTTCAGGTCATTAATAGATCAAATCTTGCATCTGAAACCCTGCTGCTGTCTGATGGAGTGAATAATCTTATTTAAAATGCTGGAATACACCAAAAATAAAAAACATAACAACTGTATCAACATTGCCATTTAGACCCATGCATCTGCTCAGTGTCTCATCCTTCTGAACTTGCTGACCATCTGTATCAGCTTCTGAAATTTTCTCTGTGTTCGTTCATACAATTTATAGAATATCACAATACAACCAAACTTACACAGTTACAAGTACTGAAATAATTTAGTTCCTACAATCCATCGGCACATTTCAGCTGGAAGGCAGCAGATTCTTGAATTGCTGTTACACAACTACAAATTGAACACATGAGCATATGTGTTTCCTCTTTCACTTACTCCCTGCTGTGAACTCAGTCCTTTGTAATGGCATATTTTTTCCTTTTTTTTTCTTATTTATGTCAATTCCTGAAAAAAAGTTCCAATTTCAAAAAACAAAAGAAAAAAAGAATTACCCAAGAGCCTCTTATTCTGCATGTTACAAAGGCTTAGGTACAAATTTGAGACATTCAGTTCTATAGCTGCAAAAATAATAAGAAAAAGGAACCGTTTCTGCCTTTTGAGAAAAATGTACTGTAGGTTACTAGTTAACTGTAAGAAACTAAATTAATGACCTTAGTTTTATCTCTGAAATCCTACTTTTCCTCCCTGATGCAATTTAAACGCCTGTATGTTGAAACTGCTTAAGCAACCTCACCAAAATCAATTTTTGTTACTGTTTCCATTATAATTCTTGTGGTAAGTTTTTGTTTGGTTGATTTGTTCTTGTTTGAGAAGCTGTTTGAGGGTTCTTTTTATCTCAGCATAAGTCTGAGCTTTCACAAACAGTGGATGACTTTCCCTGTTGGGAGTGAAAATGGAGGAAAAAAGAGCCAAATGATACTTGTGCATGCATTTAGGGCAGCATATTCTGACCTGACTCCAGAAACTCTGCTCCATAGAGACAGATAAAGGACAGTCTAAATTTCAGTTCATAATACACTTTGTGATCCTCTGGGTTACAAATTGTTACTTCCATGCAAACGTTACTTCAGTAGCAATTCTTTTGGGTATCCTGTTTTTTCTCCCCTCAGCTGTGGGGTTTATCCATTGGTGAGCCAGCCTAGCTGCTCACCTGCATAGAGCAAGCAGACCTCCAGGGAATGCCGGATGCTTCTCTGCAGAGCACAAAGCAACCATGCAGAGTGAGCACCCTCTGTGCTAAGTAGGCTGTTTCCCACTGTATTATCACAATTTCACACTATGTTATATTGTGAGTCTCAAATGATTGAATGTCCTCTTTGAACATTCAAAGCTTTCCTACTGTACTAGCTCACTGTTACTGCATTTTATATTGCCTTGTGGCAAATTAGTGGAATATACTGTAAGAAAAGGAAGATCATCAGCATCTTATTTGCATACAAACATCATATTATTTTCAAATTATCATCTTTATGCTTCTCATTTTCCTAGGATGTTTTCTTCGGCCTGTATGAAGTTTGCCCATTCTATCTGTATTCTCCTATTAATGTTTTGTTGCATAACATAACAGATATTTTTTCCCTACTTTTATTCTCTCCGTGAATATAAAAGCTAAATTACACAATGATAAGAACATCGGCAATGCTTCAATATTATGTTTTACCAATTTATACCAAGCTAGTCAGAAAAATTAAGACAAAAGTAACGCAAACTTTCAACAAAAATGCAGTTCTTCACTTCCTTACTGCATAAAAAAATGAGGATGCTTTCAATATTTCCATCATTGTCACATTGCCTAAAATTTGTAGCAAATTTCTAAGGCTCATAATGTCTTTGGCAACAGCCCCTGTGCTTTCCCCTCCATTAGAGAAGAACAAGAAAATGCAGTCATGATGATGGCCAGTTTCCCTAGCAGCCAGCTTCCTTACTCTAGTATGTTCATGGGTCTCCTTGGCTCATGCCTGTTATGTATTGTGCTTGTGTTGCATAAAATCATTTGTACTTTGAGGGACATGTGAACGATAAGGGAATAGGAGGTGATTTTTCTAAGAGGAACATAGTGAAAGAAAGCTAAACTATGTACAGTTACAAGTGCTTTCATTATTGACAATGTCTGAACTGCAGACATGCCAAGATGTAATGGGGAATTGCAGCTTCAGGGAGCAATCTGTAGATCTCAAAGCAAAACTATTCAATTCAGCGAAGTTAAAGCAGAAGGAGGTCTATTTAAACTTTTTTTTTTTTCCCCCCTAACTGGAAAAATACTTTCTAAGGAATTTTACAGCAGAATAAATAGATTTCCATTCTACCTTATCTCAACCAACCTTCTTTAGGCAGTGACCCCCTTTTCATGCAGCATACAATATTAACATTATGCCTCTGAAAGAGAAAATGTTAATGTATTTCCTAAAGGACACTTTGACTACAGCTTTTGAAAATAGGGAAACATATAATTATTAAATTGTATATTGCTGAGTTTAGCACCTGAAAATATTATCTCAGCCAGCCCGTGTTATTAGTATTTATAATGGAAGTGTCAAAACCTCACTGTGTTGGCAGTGAGGAAAAGTTAAAATGATCTTTGAAGCAGACTCGTTTGTCCATTGCTTCATACATATGCATGTCAGATTAGCAAAGACATAAAATATGAACAGAAAAAAAATGAAACAATTTTTAATTAAACTGTCCATTGCCTTATAAAATAAGTAGTATAACAATCAGCTTTAGTTACTATTTGCTCAATCATTTCAATAGGGAGGAAACAAATAAAATAATTAATTAAACAAAAGATCTTATGGCAAGTCTTTAAAACACAGTGTCTCACAAGATTACCATACATACCATACTGCTTCTGGATTACATGTGGTTCCTTGCACTGTCAAATACTGAAAAAAACAGCACAGAAATTCAGTATTGTGCTAAATACAAATCCAAAGTTCATTTGGCCCACTGCAGACTTCACAGGGTTTCAGGTCCATAGCAGTAGCTAAAAATGAGCAAAACAGACTTCAGAGATATGAGTAAACATAGGCAAATCCAGCAATAATTACCTCCATTGCTAAAAAGAATTTACAATATATGATCATATAATTATCATTTGACATTCAAAATAAGCTACAAATGTTCTATGCTTGAACTAGGGGAAAAGGTGACACCCAGGAAGATGATCTACCCAGTGATTTGTGTTATTTTTATTCTAAAATACAATTCTCAGTTCTCTCTAGGACTGATCAGGAGCACCATGTTTAAAAGCTGCACTTCTTGCGGTGTCAGCTAGTAAGCACTGGCACTGTTTCGAGGTGTTAGTAAAGAAACAGCATTTTTTAAGAGTTCTAGTTTTCTAATTATGTCTGGCATAGCTAACTTTTTATTAATGGATTTCCATAATGTTGCTTAGACACACCAAAGTGTGATAGTCCTTTCTGGTAGTAAATGTTGACTATGTTTGAAAAGCTTTCATGCTGACTATAAGGTTTTTAATTGTTCTTGTCTTTTTAGTCTCTGTCAATATGTCAGCTCTTATATACATTTATACTATTAGCTGGATGCAAATCATTTTGTGGTAATTAAGACTCAAGCCATTTTCTCAGTGATTTCTCTTCATCATATTCTGTTTCAAAGTAATTTATTAGAGACTAGGATTATTTGTTCTATTCACTCTCTTTCCTAATAATAGCAGCCTTACATTAACCATTTCTAACTTAATTGTTTTACTCACTTTCCAGATGTGGTTTTCTCCATTCTGGGACAACAGCCTTACTATCAAATACAGACATAGATGCTCTGGTAGGAACTCCTGGTCCAAAAGTCCACTGAGAGAATATGAAGTGATACTAAAATACAAATGTATTACATGTGAAGCAGAACTAGTAGGATGAAAAAAGAAGAGAAAAAAGGCTGCCAGAACAAATTCTAGTGGCAGCTGATCCTGAATAAATTGACTAGGCATAGTCTTTAGTCTTCTGATTCTGAGTATTTATGATTTTTTAACTCTATCATGCATTGCAATTTGAATTATCTTCTATCACACAATTTATTAAAAATTATTTCATCAGTATATTAAGACCATGCAAAATCTTCAGTCTTTAGCAGTACCACACTTTAAATTCACATATCTTTCAATCCGCTTATAGACACCTTTTGGTCTGCCAGTGCTAGGTGTTTTGTGTAGACTTGTCTGATTTTTGGTCACATGGTGGACATTCTGCTTATCAAGGTTATTGTTATCAGTATCATACTTAAAGTAGAATCATAGAAACATAGAATACTTAGGGTTGAAAGTTCCAATCTCACTGCCATGGGCAGGGACACCTCACACTAAACCATGTCACCCAGGGCTCTGTCCAACCTGGCCTTGAACACTGCCAGGGATGGAGCATTCACAACTTCCCTGGGCAGCCCATTCCAGTGCCTCACCACCCTTACAGTAAAGAATTTCTTCTTTATATTCAATCTAAACTTCCCCTGGTTAAGTTTGAACCCATTTCCTCTTGTCCTATCACTACAGCCCTTAATGAAGAGTCCCTCCCCAGCATCCCTATAGCCCCCTTTCAGATACTGGAAGGCTACTATGAGGTCTCCACGCAGCCGCCTTTTCTCCAGGCTGAACAGCCCCAACTTTCTCAGCCTGTCTCCATACAGGAGGTGCTCCAGTCCCCTGATCATCATCGTGGCCCTCCCCTGGACTTGTTCCAACAGTTCCATGTCTTTTTTATGTAGAGGACACCAGAACTGCACACAATACTCCAGGTGAGGTCTCATGAGAGCAGAGTAGAAGGGCAGGATCAGCTTCTTGGACCTGCTGGTCACACTCTTTTTGATGCAGCCCAGGATACAGTTGGCTTTCTGGGCTGTGAGCTCACACTGCTGCCTCATGTTCATTTTCTCATTGACCAACACCCTCAAGTCCTTCT
>WYDI02025299.1:12115-23203 GCA_009867235.2 Psittacus erithacus | reverse complement strand
AATATTACCATAACATTATGTAAGAATAATAATAAGTTTATAGCTCCTTAATACATTTATATTGCATTTAACCAAATCATTTAGAACTTTGAGAAATATAAAAAAAGAAAAATGCATTGACCATAATCTGTTAGCTGAGCTTAAAAACATCTTGCCTATAAATAAGTTATATTAACTGTACTATATGGATTTTTGCTGCACTGCTATTTTCTTTGAATATGTGATAGTACATCTGGAAATTCTAACAGAAATCCAAAGACAAGTAATGCTTCTGAGTGGATTCCATTTCCTACTCATTGGATAGAAAGAGCCAGGTAAGATTTAAATATCAAAATTTAGCTGCTGCAACTTCTAAATGTTAGATGCATGGCCATCAAAGTAGAAACCAGAGCCATGTATACGGCATACTCATGGTATATATATTATACATGCTTTATGATATACACAGATAGTTACTCAGAGTGGTGTCTTTAAGAAGGAGATTTTAGACTGTGTACTATTGTCAGTGTTTTAAAATAAACACCATAAGTGGAAATATTTCTGAAATTAGGACACTTGGTGTAAAGCTGTTGAAGAACTCGCTAGGAGATGTTGGAAGATTTCCTTTGTTTGTCCTTCAAAGATTAGTTTATCCCTTTAAGGTAGATTTATTCTACGTATTAATTAATTCATTTATTCACTTAGTTATTTGAAGGATCTCTTAGTAGGGAGTAGAAAAAAAATAATACGGATTTGCTCTTTTTAGATATATCTTAGGGGAATGACACAGGCAGTTGGTGACCCAGTAGTGTGTTCTATACTCTGTAGAAAAGAATATCAACCAGCATGCATCTGTCATCTGAAAAGTTCACACGGCTACAATGAGCACATATATATTGCACAGTGCTAAATGTGAGTTCTTTTCTCTGCTCCCAAGAATGGTTTAGGTACTCTTTTGTGAAACGGAGATGGGATTAAAAACATGAAAGCTTCTTTGACACAGTGACTGAATGCCAGGACTTCTACTTCCAGACTACTGAAACATTCTCAGATGTCTGTTTTCTGCTCATGCAAAGGACTATACACAGAAGTTAGGAAAACATAAAAATATATCTGGCACGTGAGTATGGGGTTTTCAAATTACAGTTTGGATTTACCACTGTGATGTTTCCAAAACATGAGTTCTTGGTAAAGGTATTTTCTGTGCATTGATTTAAAATTTATATTTTCCTATTTCTCTTTTTTTTTTTTTTAATAATAAAGGTCAAATTTAATAATAAACCCCAAATCTTGTTAAACAGTTCACTATTTCATTAGTTTTATAGGAAATATTTTCTTTCTATTTTCCCTGAAGGTAAATTATTGTTTGTGAACAAATATACGAATGAGAGGAAAGTCAAAGTAGGGAATAAAGTGAAATGATAGAAAATATTACAGAATACAATGTAAAAAACTACAAACAAAAGCTTTTGCTTGTGTAGGATCTGCACATGTGATCTATGGAACATCACGTTTTCTCATCAGCTTGTTTTCAGCCCCCTAGACACCAAAATGGTTCTGATGATCCTCCCACTCAAGCACATTAGTCAGTGTCCCTATTATCTGCTGCTAATCTTTTGTGCCTAACCTTTTGTGCTTCAACAAGTGTCAGGATTTAATTGTCTGGTTGTGTGCCATTTCAGACGCCCTGCTTCTGCAGGAGGTTAGCAGTTTTGACACAATCTTCACAGAGGCCTGAAAACATTAAGCAACAGAAAGCAGGAAGCAGTGCAAGATCTTGTGTCACTTGTGTATGGGCCATGCTTGGCCCTAGCCCGCTCACACAGAACATAAATCATCCAAGGTATCATGTACTGGATAAGACTATCTTGAGATCTTCAGCTATTTTCAGATACCTTTAGCTCTTGCTTAATATAGAGACATTCTGTGGCTAAGGCAGTTCTTTGACAAGACTACTTTTTGCTTTATTGCTTTATTACTTTATTGTGTTATGAGAAATTAAACCGGAATGCTGCTATGCCCAAAGCCTTGATGGTGATGGGAGATGCATTTGTAAATAGCTAATAAATAGGAGGTGCAGATGGTGAATTCAGGGCCATATCCCAAACTGTGACTCAGATAAAAGGGGTTAGATTGCATCCTATGTTACTAGACATGGAAATATCAACTGAAATTTTGATAATGAATTGGACTCAATTATTTTATTCACCTGATTACAGACAATATGAGCAGTGCTTTTAAAAACAGTCATACATGGACCTGTAAAAGCTTATGAAGTGTATAAAAGGCATCTATGAAAAACTACTAAGAAAAACAATCTAGTAGTTCAACTGGCAATTGGGTTAACTTTTTTATAAAGGATCCTGTCAAAATTCTACAGGGGTCTGTCGACTGAAGGAGGCTAAAAGCCACTGTTGCAAGAGGAACATAGATGTTGCAATTGTTAACATCAGGAGAAATGGATGCAAAAGTAAGAGAAGAAACAGAAATATTTTTAATCAATATCAAAGTTATGAAAGTTTTTTATAGTCAAAAGCCATTGCCATCAATTAGTAGTCTCTATTATACCTTTTGTATGCTATAGGAACTAAGGAGCATTTTTTGACTTTTCATGCACTTGAAGTGATGATACTCCTTTTATCTCAAAACAACCAGCAGCTATTAATAGCTTCATCAAGCAGTATAATCCAGTGCTAACAGATATTCACATTTTACAGTTCATTTCCCCCTTTAAAACTCCTTAAAGCATCTTGATGACTAGCATGAAATGTTTTTTACCATAACTGATGATGTCCATTAAATTGATATCACAACAACCTGCACTTAAAGAATTGAAATCACAAATGATGTTGGTAAATCTTTTTCTCCGTCAAAAGAAAAGCTTAATCCTTCAAAAGCAAGACATCAGTGATTTTTACCAACTGCTTTAGCAAAACATGGACAAAAATTTGGAACACTGAGTAATTTGCATCCTATTGTAATCAATGAGATTGACACGTTTAAAATCCATTGTGGATCTGTGCTGTAGCTCTTGAAGTTCCACAGATATGTATTATTTTAATGAGGTAAAACACAAAAAGCACTTACTGGAAGTTAACCTAGAACAACAGAATATTTAGTGCTGGCTCTAAAGATCAGTTCTTATCAAATCTCAACCTGAATGGAAGCCAGTAGTAATAGGTTTTTTAACAAATTCTGAAGATCACTGAAGATAATTTTTCCAATGTTTCAGAACTGAGGTTTTCTTACTGAGTACACTCTACTGGCAGCTTACTCTCTTTTAAATTCAGGCTCTACTGAGCCACATGTGAGAAAAAATGCTGTGACTCAGAATGCATAGGAGGATATATTCTGAGTACCTCTGCCAGCCAAAGCTGTGAGAGTATCCCAGAAGGAGAAGTGTAACCACTCTGGAAGCAGTTTATGTTCACATTGAAGATTTTAAACATTCTTTACAAAAAGTGACCAAAAATGCACAGCCAATGAATAATTAAATACTAAAATAGAAATATTCCCCACATAGTGAACAAAAAATCCAAAATATGCATTTAAACTACATTCTGAAACCAACAGTGATCCTGGAGCAACAGTAACAAAGGCTGTCATTGGGATGTACCAGCTAATACACTATTCATTCCAAGCTGCAATAAGTTTTCTCAGAAATGGCTCTACACTGTCAGAAGGTGAAATGGCATATATTGGTATACCAAAGAAACGTATCAGAAAGAAACATTTACAAATCTTTAGGATAGCATAGCATCATTTAAATGCAAAAAAAATGTCCTGACTGTTCAGCCAGTAGACAGTAATCCTGTGAGTTCCTTGGAAAGAATTCCTTGTGGATGCAAAAAACATGACATAGGCTTGAAAAGCCCATCTTGGACCAAAAAACCCCCAACACTGAGGGAGCCCTCTCAAAAAGATATATCTGTATCTTCCCTTAAAGGAGCTCTTTTCATAATTTTTCCAAATCTTTCTGCTAATGTAAAATGCAAAAGAATAATCAGGCTCTTACATGTTGTGAATTGTAGACAGTAATACCTTGGCTGCAACCTCCTGTCACTAACCAGCAGAAAGTCTTTGTAGCCTTAGCTTGTAGAGATTTATTTTTCAAATAGAAACATCCCTTTTATAGCATAGAGATGGCAAAAAGAAAGTATTCAGTCTATTGCTGCATGTGTCTGCCATTCTGAAGTAATTTCTCACTTGTTCTATGCACTAAAAATATGAAGTTCTCTTAATGCTGTTGGTGTAACATTAAACAATGTGAGCAGCTATGAAAAATGAAAAATAAGCCTTTTTAAAAATCCCACGTATAAAAGTATGTTCTGTCACAGGACAGAGGAGGTGACTGAGGGAGAAAAAAGAGAGAAAAAACCTTTGCAGCTTTGGTGCGGTAAGACTGATACACTAGCTGGAAGAAGGATTCCAGAATTTCAGAAATAAACTGAATGTTAACACAGGGGAAAGATATTGCTACTGATAGTATTTTACTGTTCATGGTATTTCAGTAATGTGTTTTTTAAAATATCCTTTATCATTGTGCCAGTACAGAAAGGGAGTTAAGTTTTTGCATTTTATTTTTAACATGAGTAAGAAGCAAAGCATTTAATTAAACATATTGCAGAATTTATGCCTCTATATTTATAGTAAAACCCAAAATATTCAATCAAGCAGCAACTTAATATGTGTAAGCACTATGGCATAGGAAGAGGTCTAAGATGAGCATTTAATGGTGATACCAGGTCCACACGGTTCAAATGAAAAGCTAGACATGGCTCCATTGTGTCTAGATCCTTACAAAAGAAAAGCTCAGCAGATACCATGTTCTACGTTTTAACACCCAGTGTCTTTAAAGTACTCCTTGTGATGACATCACAGTAATTAAAAGTTATAGGTATTGCTGACATTTTTACTGATAAATTTCCAGAGGTAAATTTTAATAAATCCCCTGGAAGGAGACACAATAGAGATTGACCTCAGGAGTATAATTTGATTGGATAAATGCTCTCTTAGAGGACCTAACTTATTTGTAGCAACTATAAGGGAAACCTTGAGGACCACTCTTACAGTTTAGGTGGATCAGTGGCATAGAAATGAGGGTGAGCTGTTGTCATCACAAAGGCCTCCATTAAAGCCAAGAGATATACCAACTCTCAGTTGTGGCATGTGTATTTGCCAGAACCTGAGAGCAGAACACATAACATGAAGTACAAGTAAAGTGAATCTGACATGCCTAATATCTCTAAACTGCCATTTCAAATGTGAAATTACATAGTTAGAGGCAGATACATGTATACACATAAAAACATACTTTCACAGGCTGGTGGAAACAAAGATATGTTTAGTTCCTTCTTCAATATCCCTGGCCTGTTCCTGATGAGTTAATGTTTGTTGTCAGTATTCCATACAAAAATAAATAGCAAGCCTATGTACCATGAGGAAATGTTCTGCTACTTCAAGGTAAAAGAAGTCAGTCAATAAATTTGATCAAGGTTTTTGTGTTATTTGCAAATGATGTAATAGTTAAGATGTTTTGATCAATAAGTTTGACACCCTGACCATTTCAAATTCTATCAGTAGTCCACAAGTCTCCAGACGGATTTCTGATATTTTTCTTTTATGTAAGATTAGGCCCTAATGTCCTTCATAAATGCTACAAAGGATTCCAGTATTTCTATAGTGAGAGATGTCTTGTATCTTGTTGTCGTGGTTTAGGCCTCCCACACAGCCCACTCACTGCCCCCCCACCTCCTCCCTCGGCTCCCAGAGGGATGGGGAGGAGAATTGAAAGAATGCAACTCCCACGGGTTGAGATAAGAACAGTCCAGTAACTAAGGNNNNGGCTGAAAGTTAGAAACACAGTGCTGCACCAGCCACTAAGAAGGAGAAAAATGACTGCTGCTGCTGAACCCAGGACACTTGTATTCCTTTGAGAATTTCATACTCCGCTGAATGACTTTTCTGTTCGAGTCCATGAAGGCTGTTATTTGTTTATTTATTACCCATGGATGCGATTGATACTTTGCACAAACATGGATACTATATCAAAGAAATCATTTATTAAATGAGTTCAAATGTAGCAGAAAGAAAAAAAAAAGGGTGTAAGTGCAAGCATAATACCTCATGGAAATTTGAACTACAGCATTATTTTTTTTCCTCTTTTCTCTTCATATATGACTCTTTTGAGTTTTTGTCTTTTTTTTTTTCTGCACACATATAGGAACATATATTCACATGGACATTCTTTAAAATTCTTTCTTCCTGCCTTTTTCACTATAAAATATTTCTGCTTACCCACACAATATTATTAGAATATTCTGAGTTCTTCCATAAAGGTGAGTGTATATGCAAACATATATACATGCATATATATACACATACATATATATTAATAGCTTCATCAAAATACATTCAATTTCAGTGCCATTTCAAGTATCCTTGATTATCTTGCCACTATAAAGGTTATGACTTTCTCTTAAAGCCTGTGTCAGCAATAAGTCACACAAGTAAACAGGCACCTTCCACATACTAGAACATCTAAAAGTTTGCTAAGAGCTTAAGGATGATTTCTTCCCTAAGTGTTTGTTGAGCATAATGGGAGCTCAAGAACTAGTTCACATAAAGATACCCTCATTATAGGCACATGAAGTTAGAGCAACCTGAGTTCTATAGAGATGCCTAATCATAGATGTCTAAGGTGATACTCAAAGTTGTTCCACCTTTGTCTAGTTAGTATTTCAGAAGGGTAGGGATCTCCACTGGGTCCTGTGTCATATCTACCAATCGTAAACAGGTATTTTGGCAGCTCAATAGCATCTCAAGCAGTTTAGGATGTGGGTAATTTTAACATTGAATCCCATCGCTAAAGTTCTAAATTCTTTAGTAAAGATGATATCAATCAAAAAGAAAAGGGATGATTTGTACAGATATCTATACTTTCTTAGAGTTTGCTCATTTCTTCAGGCAGCAGAACAGATGTCATTACATTACATTAAAAAAAAGTCCTATTCTTGATTTCATTTTATCAGTTTATGCACCTAGAAATTATATGTCTGAATCATAGATAGGCACTTCATGACTCCTTACTGGCAGCAAAGAAAGCAGGCATCTCTTGGAAGTGACTCTTTTAATCTAACATTAGAGAGAGTGAGATGAGCTGTGTTCTGAAGGTACATATTTCTATTGACTACACAAAGAGCTTAAAGTAACTAGCTCAGGCTTAAACAGATAATTTTATACTTCTAAATTTATGACAAATTATATTTTTTCTTTCTTGCTTTCCTCTTTTCCCAAAGAAAAGTTTCCACTGTATGGATGTAGAACTATTAATGTTACCTAAGCTCTCTTCACTGGTCAATAGGAGCTGTTAGCTCCAAAGGAGCAAAAGATATTGAGGTATGGTTTAGATTATCCAGAACTTGCAAGATTTTTTTTTTCTCATATTGTTTCTGCAGTGAAAAAAATCAATAAATAAAAAAAAATCAGGCAGGAATAAAACTCATAAAAAATGAAAATGTTGTGATTTTAAAAAATATACCAAGATCAGATTAGCTTTCAATTGCTTCTTAAATCTCCATAATACTGAAATATCAGGCTTACTTCTGGATCAACACTACAGAATTCTCCTTTTGCTTATTTTATATTCAGTCCTACTCTATTTTTAATAAAGTGTAAAGTACATACCACTTCTACGCAGAAATCAGTAAAACTAGAAAATTAATGTAAAAAATCCTATTATAATTAACACTGTTTTTCAATTAATGAATTCTTTTTCTTTATGAATAACTACAGTGGTAATCTGTGTATCTCTTCTATTGTCTGATGCATCAGATCTATTGCTGTAGTTATAGTAAAAAGAGATAAACTGCTCTGCTGCAGGCAGTAAAATAATGCCACAGAGGTTTTGTTTAAAATCCTATGAACCAAAATTAACTTCAGCAAAAGACAGTTGCTTGTTCATGTTCAAATAAAATAAGTTAATGTTAGAGCAAATTTTGAATAATTTATGCAAATGAAGCACCTCCAGTAGGACATGAGGGAATAAAAAGTCCACAAAAAGAGACTGTAGAGAGGACAGTGATGGACACAAGAAGAATCAGATGAGATAATTCTGATTTTACCTCACTTCATACACACGCCAGCCATGAAGAGCAAGAAGAATGATTACTTCTGAACTTGATGAAAAATCATCTAAAGTCTCTGTTACAAATGCATTTTCCTGGACCCTGCCTTATCATAAGCAGAAAATCAAATAAGTATATAATAGTTTTCTGAATTTATTTTTTTTCCCCAGCCCATGCAATAGACAAAAGCTTGTTGAATATGAGCAATAGCAACAGCTTACATACTGGTAAAACAGGTATTTTCCCTTTGGGATTTGGTTGCAAAACTGTAATTGGCTCAGATATCTCCTTTATAGGATTTTTTTTTTTTTCTTGTAACGAAAAAGTTGTTATCATTAGAAAAAAACAAAAATGTCATTCATCAGAAGAGATGAAAAGAATGAACAGCACCATCAAACTACAAGACAAAAATTTTCTCTGTTAAATGGAATAGACCTAAAGAGCTGCAATCTTTTACTCCTTGTACCAAAGATGGCTCCAACATCATAGCACAACAAATCATATACCTTTCCAATAATAATGACAAGAAAATGAAAACTGTCGGGCATTTGTTGTGGAGAAACTACTATTCTGTGTAGTATTGTATACAATACAGTATTGTATACAATATTGTATACAATAGTAATATTACTGTTGTAATACTTAATTGAAGGTATTACAATGATTTATTCATTAAAAGATTCCAAGAATATCTGTAACAAGTGCATTGTTTTGAAAAGAAAAAGAATTTAAAAAAATCAAAAGTCTAAATCAAAATATACTTTGTGTGTATAAAAATACACACATTTATAAAATAACCTCTTTTAACTATAAGGATAAATCTCAAATCAACTCATTTTTTTCCTTTTCCCAAGTTTATTTGCACAAATAATTTGGCAATTTTTTTACACAACAACAACAAAGAGATAAATAACCTGGTTGTGTAATCTAATGTAAGCAGCCTAAAGGTAAAAGTCATGCAATACAACACCAATCAGTCTTTCATTTTCTGTGCCTATGTGCTTTTTTTGTCAGTGAGTAGTGACAAATATCATATATTAGATTAAAATAGAGTCAAGAATGTAAGAAAAGAGGTATTTTCTTTTTTGATGAAAGGTAATAACAATGTTAGTAGCTGAAATGAAAGTTGCCTACTATTTCATGTGTATAACTTTGCAATGAAAAAAATTTTTAGACTTATCAGTCTAAAAAAAATATATTTAATGCATAAAACCCCTGTATTTTTTGTTTGTAAGAAAACCATTTTATCTGTCGAGACTCCATTTTGCTTAAATTAGACAATCACGTACTGGATTCTTTCTCTTTCTTAGCCCTCTTTTTTAAAGAACAATCACAATAATTTTGGAACAAAGAAATGCAGATTTGATCAGGTCCTTGATTACTGTTGATGAGTACTGTAAATAGTTTTGAGACAATGCAAAACAAAGACATGACTGATATGGTAAATAGGACAAGAAACAAGACACCATAGGTTGATAATTCAGCCAGGAAAGTAGCAACTAAGCAAACATAAAGCCAGTTTTACCTGAACTCATCCAAAAGAAAGGCATTTAAATATCATCAGTAGAACTCTAATAATATTGCAATTTAGAAGCCAAAACTAACAACAAGTAAAATCTGAGCACAGCCAAATGGGTACTCAACACTATGCAAACTGCAAGAATTCTAAAGGCTGGAGGTTTGTGTCTTACGACTCTTATCAGACAGGCCTGAGGTCATGAAGAAGCAACTAAAATCCTGTCTCTTTCATGTTACATTGTTACCCTGCTTCATTTAAGCTGGAAATAAATCAGCATAGCTCATATGACTAAAATGATGCTGGATCTTGCTGATCATCATTACCTTCATTATTACCTTATTATTTTTGGTTAATATTTGAGATTGGTTATAGTTTTTATACTTTGGCTCAAAATTTGCATCATATAAGTTAGACATTGTAATTCCTAATGAAAAATAAAAACTAAACAAACAATTTCAGTGAAGTATTTCATAATATAAATTTCAGCTAAAAAGGGAAAAAGCTTTTACAAAGACTGATTTCTCAGAATTACTTTGGATACTGATTTTAGAATGGAATTATTTTTCTTTGGAAATGCTGATTTTATCTTTTGCTTACAGGGATAGCTAGACTTAGCATTTGAGCACGTGATGTGCCCTGTAAGTTTCATGCACCTGGGTTTCCTTGATAGTGCATTAAGTTAGACCAAAGCATAAGCTAAAAAGACTGCGTGCTCAATGAAGCACTGCCTAGAGCTCGCCAAAAAAAACAAGTTTGATATTGAGTCCTTCAGTAGGCACTGAACTGAATATGTGCATCTATCAAAGGTAGCCAGTGCTGGTATGCATCAGTTATATAACAGAAAGCTACTAGGGTCCTGTGCTCAGAAAAGTGAAACCTGGGATCTGTTTTTCTCCAAAAGCTGAGGAAAATTCAACTTCCATTAATTCTGGGGAACATCTTAACCATGAGGCTATAAGGCATTCTGGGAAAGGTGCTACCATTTCTTCTATTTGAAACTGGGTCATTATACAGTCAGGAATGTAGGGATCATACAGAATGAATAGATTGCATCACTGACAGAAGATCAGGTGATTTGCTTGGGAGCAGAGAGCAGCAGGGTCAATACAACATCTCTCTCATGTTTTGAATTAGTCAATCACTACATTAAAAAAAACAGAGAAATGAAGATTTCATGCGTCACCTTTAATTGGTCCACTCACATAGAATGCTTTACAAAATAGAGTATAGGAGGTTTTTTTAATGGCGGAGGCCAAATAAAAGACTGTGAAAAAGTAACAAGGGTTTGGAAGAGAATAGAAACAGCTGTTGTGGTTTAAGCTTAATCGTAAATTAGACAAAGCATGTAGCCTGCTTGTTTTCCCCCCACAACCTGTCCTTTCCCCCAACCCCCCCCAGTCCCGGAGGGATGGGGAGGAGAATTGAAAGAATGCAACTCCCACGGGTTGAGATAAGAACAGTCCA
>WYDI02025299.1:0-12015 GCA_009867235.2 Psittacus erithacus | reverse complement strand
AAAGTTAGAAACACAGCGCTGCACCAGCCACTAAGAAGGAGAAAAAATGACTGCTACTGCTGAACCCATGACAACAGCCTTATATAAGAAACTCTGCATGAATCATAAAGTGAATCACAACACTGGATACTTCACATTAAGAACAAGTTGATGTTTTTTATGTCTGTATTTTTAAAAAGATACTATGGTGCATTTTCTTCCTTTTGCATTTCTACACACTTTAATTAGGATGATTATTGAGCAATAAGAAATTATTATCTTTCACATATATAGAAACTCGTAGAAGTCAAATATAATAATAATATAAATGTAACATTTTCTTTCTCATAGGTAATATTTGCTTGATGGAATACATTATTATTATGGTGCAAGATTCCTTAGAAGTATCATTCATAAGGGGGAGGATTTCATGGCCTTTATTCATTCTGCAGAGATCTCAGGTTTTAAAACTCTTTAGTTGCATCTTAACCGTGATCATGCATACTCTGCTGCAGACCTGGTCTCTGATTCTCTGGATGCGGAGACCTGTTAGTACAAACCACAGTCCCCACCAGCTTGTACTTTTCATTTCCCTTCTAGCTGAACTTAAGAAGGGTGTAAGATGTTGCACACTGGAGTTTCACACAAAAAGGAGATCCAGATGCCTCTAGCCTCAGCAGCTGAAAATCAGTTCCAGATCCCCCAGTTTAGCCTCCTGCTTATTTTTTCTTTCTGCTTCTCTAGAACCACTGCTGTGGTTGAGACTGAACATCCAAAATACATTATGGAATGCCTCCTTCTCCGAATAAATACATCTGTGCCAGGACACAGGAACACACAATGAAGAAGATTCCATTCTGTTTCTATTTTTTTCAATCTGGGTGTCACAACAAAGGTGTGTGTAAGACAAATATACTGTTATTTAGAATGGATTTGGGAGAGTGAAAGAAATTATATTCTAGTAAGCACCTGTCCATATTCCAGTAAGCAGAGATAATACATGGCTAGTAAGAGTGAAAAGATTTTAGCAGTCTGAAATGAGTGTCCAGAAGTTATGCCCCATCTTGCTAGCGTTCTGACAGAAACTGGAAAAGATATTTAATTTCCTCCATTTTTAACACACTCAAGGGTAATTTATGATGATTTGTGGCTTGTTGTGTTTTGCCACTTTTACTCTGCACTCCTATTTTCTTTTTTTTTTTTTTTCCTATGTCTTTCTATCTGAGAGTACTTCTGACATACATCACTGTCACAGGCTGCATGAGGATTAATCCTAGTGACCTTAATTTGCTTCTCCACTTTATATTTTATTAAACCAAGAATCCAAGGATGGAAATAATTCAAATTGGCAGAAATTACCTAGCTCTCTATTGATGGTTTGACTGAATTTCTTCTTTTTTTTTTTTTTTTAATTAAAACCCCAGTAATTCACAATTCTAACCATCAACACCTTTTATTCATATGACACATTTTAGAGAGAAATGAAATTCTGCTTCATAAAAGCTGTATCTTTTCTATAGGTTTTCAACAGACTGAATATGTATCTTCAGGAATAGCTGGACAGGAAGATGACTAGTGCTGTGTGAAGTGCTAATGAACAGCAAACATAAAAAGGAAATTGACAGTTGGTAGAAATGGCAAAAAGCCTATTTATGAAATGTACCAGTGATGTTGTTCTAAGATTTTTGCAATCTACCTAAATTCTACAGCTCTATCTACATTATTATTCTCATTTATTTCTCTTCATTCACATTTTTCCTGTAACTGGAATGCAATGTGCCTACGCAGTCCTCTCTCTCTTCCTGCTACAGAAAACAAATGGTGCCTGAATGAGATGCATACTTTGCTCAAACAGATCACAGACAAATACACCAAGCCACTAGTGTTTGTGTCCCAAAATATACCAGCAGGGTAGGACACCAGACAGACACATCAAACCTGCTACAAGAGTTTCAGAATGGATATTTGAAATAAGACTAGAAAAAATCATTTCTAGAAAAAATTCTAGATAGATATATAAACAGCTAGACAGTCAGCCAGATAGATAGATAAAGATATACATACATACATAAAGGTATTTCATAGAGTAACGTAAGGGCCAGACTGTGCATAACATATAGCCATACAAGACAAAATGCAACAGAACATAAGACAAATAACATAAGGAAATGTGTGTCTGCCAGTGATATAAGAACTCAGCTTCAGCAGCAAAATTACAATTTTCACATATTCTACATGATATGGTGCAGCACTCTGACTCAACACATGCAAGCTAAGACAATTGAGTTAGAAAATAAAGCAAGTGAGATAAAAGCAGGATTGATACAGTACTTCTACTTCATTATTTTTACATTATATTATTTTATTATTTTACTTAAATTTATTGCTACTATTTTATGCTTTGTTTTATTTTGCATTGTCCTTGCCTTTTAGGAAAACTCAGGTCAATTTAAAAGAACTCATCTATATAAATCCGGTTACCTTACAGAAATTATTTGATTGCTCAGAGAAATATGTACTTCTCAAAGATTATTTCAGAAACTGACCTTAATGAATTATGCTGCAATGATAAAAAGCTAATGGTGAAAGTATAATCATAAGCAAAAACTGTGCACATTAGTTTAACACACAGCCTGGGAGAACAGAAGAATCAGTGGACTCCTAAGGTCTTACACAACCCAATATAACAGGACTTGCATTCAGTGATGAGTTGCATGGAGCCTCCCGTACACTGATAAACACGGTTGTCCATCATCTTTTTAGGGTATGTAATATAATACTTTTTATCCATAATAATTTAGGATATTAGTAAATCTAATAGCAAATCAAAACCACAAACCCTCTACTAAAGGTATTCAGTACACTGCGTATTTATTCATTGACAGAGAATCAAAATCACAGTTCTGCAGGGGGAAAAAACGTATCATCTAAAAAAATAAGCAAAAAAACAAGTAATAGAAAAAAAGGATACTAGTGATTTTGTAAGAAGGCAGACTTAGGCATCAATTTAAGAATGTATTAGAATAGGATTGAAATTTGCTATATGCAGCATACAGTAAAATTACACATATGGGCATAAAGACCATATTATTTTGTACAAGGAATCAACTTTGTACAAATATTGCATCTTGCTATGGAAAAAATGTCAACATAACTTTACAGCATCATCATTATGCTCTGTATGCCAATGAATCTACATGTCTTATTCCTCTATATGAAAAAAAACCCCACAAAATTCATGGTTTCGTAAAAGTGTTCAATAATCAAAATGAAGATGTTCAGTGTGTATAGTGTGTTAAATTGTTAGTCTGAAAAAAGTAACTTTTGAAACAATATCAGAATTATTTTTGCCACTGAAATATTGCAATTTTATAAAAAACACTTTTGTAGCAGATAGAGGATTAAAATCAAGGTCTATTTCCTTCACTTTTATTTATAATACAGAAGGAAAGAACTAGAGGGAACTATTTCTTTCTCTTTGCAGATTTTATGATTAAAAATACTTACTTGGCCTTGCAAGGCAAATTGGCTTATATCTTACAATAAGTCAAAGCTGTCTTTTAGCTCAAATGATGTAATGCCTTAAAAAATGGTAGAGGTTCCATCTGTGGTTTTGATTTGCTGTCTTCTAAAAAAGTCTGTTATCACTTCAATTTAAAATGTTGCCTTGTAATTTTATCACAAAATATTCACACAAAGCAGTCCTCTATGTCAGTTAATTTTTGCACACACATGCAAGCGTGTGTACACACACACAAAAAAAGGCACACATTTTATACAGTTTATCACATCTACAGGACGGAAGCAAGAATTAATTTTGGCAATTACTTACCTTAGAGTGTAGGCCCAGATGTTGGCATGTATGTGATTTTGCATGTCTTTTTGGTCTTTCATGACCAAGACACTAACTTTTCGTTCAGTATTCAGCAATCATCAGGTTAGGGGAAGATTACAGATAATGTTCTAAAAGGTGACATTTTCCCTTGTTTCTTGAAGCTGAACTAGTTTTACTGAAACTTTTAATGATGAGAAAATAAAAATCTCTCGAGCACATAAAATGCAGAAGTTTTTCCATGTTTTATAGAAAATCACAAATAATATTTGATTTTAGAATGGTGTTGCAAATATGAAATGTGAGCAATTATCATTGACAACATGAGCCCTCCTAATTGTAAGATCAGGTTTTCTTTATTTTCTGTTTTTTACCAGTAAAATATGTTTTTCACTACAGTGGGATGAAGTGTAAAATTATTTCTTTTTATCCAATGGATTAGAATAAGACAACAAAAATTTTTTTTTTTTTAGTAAACTATGCATCCAACTCTTATGTTTGCACATGTAATTTTGTAAACAATTGTAGGACAAATCAGTTCTGAAAGTGTATAGAGGGTACACTTTGATTTGAAAAACTTTTAATGCTGACTTTGATTTATAAAATGTAAACCAAACCGACATATAGAGACATTAAATTTGTGTGTCAGACCCCTAGCTGAATTTGCAAGAATATCTGTTAGAAAAAGAGGTAAAAACCTAATTTGCTTCAGTCAATGCACAGTTTGTCAATCATATTACTATAAAAAGCAGTTTCACCCACTATTTTTCAAGTTCATGTTTGGGTAGGAAACAGGAGAAACCAGAAAAACGAGGATATGGGAATTAGCAAAGCACAATGCATGGCACAACAACTTTTTCACCCTTATTAGAATAAATTCCAAATTTGTGTAGATTTATTACATTCCTAATAAACTTGGGCTGCAAATCAGGCACACACCTGGTTTAACTGATAGGCTGCGACACTGAAAATAGTCTGCCTTTCCTGCACCTATAGGTGAAATGTTTTGTGTATAGCCTGCTCATGTCAGGCTTTTATGCATGTCAGGCAACTGGGTCTGCCTACCTTTGCTGGTTTACATTAATCAAGTGTAAGCTCAGGAAGTGTTGTAGGGGTATATCCAAAGATTATCTGGGAGATGGAATACTGAAACATGTTCCATTTTTGATGTTCCTGGAATGTAGTTCATATATTTAAGGCAGCAAATTAGACAGCTAATTTAGGAACATCAACATCATATATCCAGAACACGCTCCTTGTCACTGGGTTAAGTACTCAAACGGTTTTGCCACTTAAGTAGGTTTCATTCCAATCACATTATACAGTAGTTTTCTTACCTAGCAGTCATGCAGGATGTGGGACTCCTGGGTGTCATGTGTACAGCAGTTTAACAACAGATTAACAATCTCTTTTTAGGGCCAAAGGATGCTTTCAGCAAGATGACAGTATCACTATAAGAAAATGAAATGTTCATTGTTCAGTATCCTTCACTGAAGGGAAGCTTTTTGGGTTGAAGGAGATCATAAAATGCAGGCCATTTCTTTCAAGTATAAAAGCTTATTAACTCTTATAATACAAAATGCCATAATGCAAGACCCTGTCTTGTAATGTAAGCTAAAACAGAAGAACTGGTATATATCAAATTTGAAAGTCAAGTTAAAACCAGACAAAACAATGAATTTCGTAGAACACAGCTAAGAAGTGGAGCTGAGTGACAGATGTTTGTGATACCAAATATTTACACTGGTTCAAAATGCAACTGTGGAAATTGAAGAAGTAATCTAAATTGCAGAGAGTCACCTCAATCTCTCTGGTTTCTTTAACTTGCCCACAGTTTCTGTTCCTCTCCATGGACTGCTAAGATTGAATTGGGGTTTGGAACTAGATGATCTTTAAGGTCCCTTCCAACCCAAATCATTCTGTGATTCTATGATTCCATGAATAAGGATGCTAGCTCAGATGGAGAGCTGCATGTATAGACTGCATACGCCTAAATTAGGCAATATGTATTGTAGTAAGATACTATTTCTTTACTAAGAGGTCTAAGTCATTAATCTCTAGAAGTACTTGGTGGATAGCAAGGAAATAAACATTTATGTATTTATTCTTGTTTAGACTTCTATATTGGCTAGTTTCAGAGATGGGATAATGTTCTAGATTCTAATGTTCTAGATTCTTACGTTCTAGATTCTTCATTCCAGCTGAGTATGTCTCTTATTTTTGGAACAAGTGTTGACATTCCTAACTCACAATGAAGACTGATCTGGTTGTGAGGAGCAATAGGTTTCAGGCATTATGGGGAAATATGAGACTTCTATATCTGTATATGTTAAGCTGAGTATTTGAAGACACTAATGTGCTCCTGATCTTTTTCAGATATCTTACCTCTGTATTGTATTTAGACATATATTTTCTGGCTATACTTCTATCTTAATATTAGAAGGTGTATCTGAGTGTAATATAACATCTTGCCATAGGTAGTTATGTTGGTATTACATGTAAGAGGAAGGTTGAACCTTGAAAATGTCCTTGTATGGATTCAAGGTACGGAGGCAGGAGACAATGTGCTTGGAGGATAAATCCTGAAAACAGTATGAGGCCTTCAAGTATGATGACACTGTGTACATAACTTCGGAGGATATATCACCAGGAACAGACGCACACACTTTCATACTGCCAGCTGGCCAGGCTCCAAAAGTAAAATAATATATTCTCATTTGCACCAAAGCTGCCACACCATTATGGAAGTTTTTTCATACATGGTAACATATCCTGAACAAGTAAAAATTAAGGCAATAACCTTAACTTCCATATAGTTTTCTATTTCTGTCCTCTTCTGTCCATAATTCAATTTTTCATTTTCTTTTCACATTCCTGGCTTTTTTATTTCTCTTGTATTTATTCAAGGTATTTCTTTTTTTTTTTTTTACACAGCTGTCATTTTGAAAAGGGTAGCCAGTGTGGCTTTGGTATCTGCCCTGGTTTTTGCTGAGGTAAAATTAATTTTCTTCTTAGTATCTGGTACATTGCTGTGTTTTGGCTTTAGTCTGAGAATAATGTTGATAACACACTGATGGTTTAGTTATTGCTAAGTAGCTCTTACCCTGATCCAGGACTTTTCAGTCTCTCATGCTCTCTCAGTGAGGAGGGGCACAAGAAGCTGGGAGGAGCACAGCCTGGACATCTGGTTGTGAAAAGGGATATTCCTTACCACAGAATGTGCTTGAGGATGGGCTGATCATTCGTTAGTGGGTGGTGAGCAATTGTACTGTACATCACTTGGTTTTTTTCGAGGTGTATGGTTTTTTTCCCCTTCCTCTCTTTTTATTTCCTATTATCATTGTTATTAATTTATTTTTATTTCAATTATTAAACTGCTCTTATCTTAACCTGAAGGATTTTTACCTTTTTTCAAGTCTCCTCCCCATCCCACTGGGGAACATGGAAGAGTGAGCAAACAGCTGCGTGGTACTTAATCATCGGCTGACCTTGACCCACAGCAGTAACCTAACTACGAAACATGCGTCTGGGGTTTCTGAGCCTAATCTGTAGTATTCTACATAGAAATAATTGTTCTGACTGTGCTGGAATCCTGGAAAAAATAGCTGTTGTGCATACGCAGTTTCATAGCATATCATAAAGTCAATGAATTCAATGTGTTGATGCACTGGGGATGCATTTAGTGTACTGATTCCCACTGAATTTGGTTTGCTCAGGCATAGTAACTCTGATGCCCTTTTGATGTATTGCATGACCTGCAGAGCTTACTTGCAGCCCTTCAGAATGTTTTACAATTACAGCATATCCTCTATTTCAGGCTCACTGTTCAGAGAGTTGTACAACAGATGCATGAATAACATGGACACGCTTTTTTCATAGAGTTTTCTAGACAGAAATATTAAAGCTTCATGTCTTGTTCATGTGACTCAGGTGCAATCACCGAAAACCTGTTCCCCCTTTGTGTTCTGCGGTTGTTTCTGCCCTTGATTTCACCTCTTACGAGATTAAGTTCCAGTTTAATTTCTTCAGTTCATTCTCCATATACTAGATGCTCACTTTGTTTAATTACTATTATGGCAACACATCCATTCTTTTCTTTTCAGCAGTAATTTCTCTCTATTACATTATAATTTTTCACTGCCTAAATCCACCTGTTTTATTAGAATACAGTGAAGCAATTTAACATCCTTTCAGTGGAACAGATTTAATACCAAGAAAATATATCTTCAGTGTTGGAAGCCCAAGTTTAAGATTTAGACATAAAAATACTACAGCTTGGCACCTCTCTCACCCACTAATATAATAAAACTGCATTTAAACATAAGAAACTGTACACATGACAGATTGTTGCTATGGTAGTAATGCTGTTCTTTCTCTTCAAACCTTTCCTTTGTGTGCTACGTTGCATTTTGTTTGCAGCTTCTTCTGTTCCTTTGTCAGTTCTTGGCATTATGTTATGGTAGAAAAGAATTTTAATCAAGATTTCCAACTGAATGGAATAGGGTTGTATGGATATTATAATAGTATTAGCAATTCTATTGACAATGAGAATTTCTACCTGCTTATTCACAGTCACATACAATTAGTTTCTGTTCAGAATAATTCCATCATACAATAAGGCATATCTCAATTCTCCCATTGCAATTCCCTCGCAACCTCCCGAGAGACCAAAAAGAAAAATTTTTCTAGGTCTCCGATCAATCAAACTGGTAACAATCAGAGAGCATGCCACAAATATAGATCAGGACAATGACTGCAGAAAGGTGTCATCACAGACATCTTCCCATCTCTTTCCTTTTTTTCTCTGTCCTTCGGGAGTACAGAAGCCTCTTCCTAAAGCACTGCTCACACACTCTGTGAGTGGCTTTTAAATGCAGGCATATTGCTTAGGTGTCTACCCTTTCTGGGTGCTTCCCAGGATGAATATAAATCTTCATGATGGGTAATCATACAGGTGCAGTAGACCACAACTGCCTTGCGCAGATGTGTGCCTTTGAGGCACAAGACAATTATGGTCCAACTACACCATGACATGATTTCTCCTTTTCTAAGACTTGATCACCCTGATCTTTAGTGGTCATAGTCAAGGAATCTGAGAGAAGTAATTTTTATTAAATGCTTTTATTTTAGCTGATCAGCATGAGATAAAACAAGCACTCACATTACGTAACAACTTCTAGATAGCATCTTAAAGATACATTCCCTCAAACTACCGTTCCTATAATAAATAGATTATTAAAACAAACCTTTAAAAAATGCAACAAAGGGATATAATGGCATTTTTGATAGGCTGATAAACAGAAGTCTCTCTTAGGCTATGTGTACATAACCATCTGCAGGTCTTTTTTGAACTAAATAAACATAAGCCATCATCTAAAAAGGATGATGCTATCAAACGTGTATGAATGTCTCTTTATTTGTGTTCCATTTCAGGCATTTTCAGTATCCTTATATTGTCAAAGACTATAACAAGAAGCATCATGGTGATACTTTCAGTTAACTAAAAACCTCTAAAACATCTAAATTATGATTTTTTCTAGAATTGCTCTTTCTGATTTTCTTTTTTGCTGATGCTTCTGAATTTGGGATTAACTGCTTTTGAAATCTTCTTTATCTAGATTTCCAGATTTTACCAAACATAACACTTCTTCTTTCTTTTGCACTTGATACTTTCTTGGTGTCCAGTAGTTGCTTAGAGCCAAGGAAATCTGACAAAAGCCTGCTTCCTTCACCTCTAAGGATTTAGGCCCAGATTCAACCACCTGGTAATATGCAGTTGTTTTCCAGTTAGTGCAAAGATTAATATGAGTTAACAAATTATTAACTTAAATAAATCATTGGCTGCATACAGGTCTGGTTCATCAGCACTACGTAGCTTGCATTGCATGACTTTACCTTATTTTCGGAAACCTTTACCTTACCTTTACTTTAGGAAACACATTGCTCTACATATCTGCCCAAACTTTTATCCTACTGAAATGGCAAAACAATTTTCACTTAGATTAACAGACTTTTTGTAGCGATTCTTAGGTTTTTGTTCATGTGACCCAAATCTTTTTTTATTTAGGACATTTGCTGCAACTTTCCTGCAAGCAACCAAGTCTCATGATTGTAGTTGAAGACAATAATTCTTTCCATCTTCTACAGATAAAAATGTAGAATATATTGAAAAATCTCCATTCAGAAATCATACTTTTAGTTTGTTTCCTTTAATTTTTTATATCAATGTATTCTTTTTGTTTAAAGTCATTTTGTTAAGACAGATGTCTACTACTAATTTAGGACAAGGAAATGTCAAAAATACTTTTCAGTTCATCACTCTATAATAATGGTAGCAATTCTTTTAATGAATTAATTGTCCTAAAGATACTTAAAGTGGGTGTCAGTTACATTGTTCTATTCTTCTTTACAGTCTTCTTGCATGTTTGAGTCATACTGTATTATCACATGACAGAAGTCACTCTTTGCCATTTCTCCCTTTGAAGTTACTGCCTTTCTAGATTATTATTTTTAAATATAAGTAAAATTTTAGCCCTCCTGGGTGTATTCTAACTATATTTTGCATGGCAAATGTAGGATTTTTTCTCCCTCTGTCATCACTATAGAACCATTACTGCAACCAAGACAGCAGGTTGAATTAATGATTTACAGCTCAATTAGTATCTTCAATTATAAAACCAAGCTTATATTTGAGCAGACAGTGAAGAGACAGTATGCTTAAAACTGTATTACTTTCATCTTATGTCATTTTAGATGAAGTACTACATTTTCCCCAAGAATGAAAATGCTAACCAGTATAGTATCTTGCAAGCTTTTTGTTTAATTCAGCAACTATATAAATTGGCAACAACAGTAACTTCCACATGAATGCTTTTCACTTTCTGCTTCCTAGGATTTTTAAACGAACTTTTAAAACAACAGATCATACCTCAAGTTTGTCATTTTTACTTCCATTCAAATTATTTTTTTGAAAATGCTGTGTGCTTCAACATTGTGACAGAATGCATACACATTTACAGAGCCTTTATTAATTCCTCTGGACAATGACTCTTGTAGTTCATCTGCAGGATACTTAAGAATGTTTTTGAAGACTTCATCTGCCTTTTGATGGGTAACATATATATTTAAAAATAAAATAACCTATTTGGACTTTCTTTTTTTTTCCCTACTCTTTTCTGCATAAGAATTACAAGCTTCCTATTAAAATATTAACACGCCTTCTAAATTTCTGAAGCACTTCTTCTAACATACATAATATAACTTAATATGAAGGGTTGAATCAGACACATTACATGTTACATAACAAAGTGTACTCACCTCCCACATAATTCTATACAGCCACTCTTCTCATTGTAAATATTAGATTTGATCATGTCCTTAGTATACTTCAGGATGAGGCTCAGAGTCTTTGGTCTTTTATGGGTCTGTTACAGAGCTTCATAGTAATTAACTTATCTTTTTGTAATTTGTGAACATTTTCTACATGCATAAATAACAGGTTGTGATAGAAGCTAATTTCTGAAAGCAGAGGCAAGGAGGGGAATTTTAAGAAGGAACTCCAAGGATTCCCTAGTTTAAATTTTCACTGTATAGACCGAGTACCAAATGCCCATTTTTCTATCAAATTTACATCTCTAGTAAGAGTTGACAGAATTTGTTCACTCAAATACACACCACCACCACAAAACATAAACTACGTTGTACAAGGAGCTTTAAATGTGGTATTACATCACACATATGGGCAAAGTAAAGCATTCTATGAGACCCACATTTGCCTCCTAATTCGTAGTAGCGGCCCCATCTCACTTTGGTGAATTATGATTACAAAATATCAGATCCCTTCCTCATGACAGCTTTTGTTGCTGTATTATAGAAGGTGTAAGGAATCCATTCTTTATGAACATACTTTGGACTATGACCAAGTCACTTCTTAGTCTCTGTTTAAATAGACATAGGCTGAGTCTCCCTCTCTGGAGATATTCAAACCCCATGTCCTGGGTTCAGCAGCAGCAGTAATTTTTCTCCTTCTTAGTAGCTGGTGCAGTGCTGTGTTTTTGACTTTTGGTCTGGGAACAGTGATGATAACACCGACGTTTTTAGCTATTGCTCAGTAAAGTTTAGACTGAGCAAGGACTTTCTGAGCCTTATGCTCTGCCAGGGAGGAGGGGAAGCTGGGAGGAAGCAGAGACAGGACACCTGACCCA
>WYDI02025297.1:36019-56783 GCA_009867235.2 Psittacus erithacus | reverse complement strand
GATTGTAAACATTCTAAGCAGTAGCTACAAACATTGGTATTATCAGTACTGTTCTCAGGCTGAAAGTTAGAAACATAACGCTGCACCAGCCACTAAGAAGGAGAAAAAATGACTGCTGCTGCTGAACCCATGACAAGTTGTGAAGCAGACCTTGCCATATCTGCCGTAATCCTTAAATCCAAATAGCTAAATTAAAGATATTGGTCTAAAGGCTAAGCTTTAATCATGACCTTACTATTTTTGTTCTGATTATCCTTTAGTTTTAGATACAGGTTTGGTCTGAATCTGTGAATTTTTGGCTATTTTGTATTTTTGAATCTGCTTTTTCAAGGTCTGAATTTCTAGCTGATGTCTCTAAATAATTCCAGATGGTCAGATCAAAAAATTCTAAACTTAGGTTTCTTTCTGAGCTTTTCTTTTTTGAGATGGGGGCTAAAAGCCTGATATGAACCTCATTCAGACTGGTTGAGTGTAGTTTTTCTGTAGTTAGCCACAGCAGATGCCAGAGATGTGAATGCAACGCATCTTTAAATAAATGAGAGGGTACTTGCTTTGACTACTAGTACATGACATGCTTTAGCCTGAGGCAAACCTACAGGCTACAGATATTTCAGCTGGCCGTGTACAGTCTGAGCATTACTTGAAGCCATGCAAAATAATAGATCATTGTCTTTAAATAGATATTTGGGGATGGGGCTGAAATGAGTGTTAAACAGGATTCAGGAAATGTATTATATTCATAATAGTTGAATAGGTCACTGACAGAGTGAAAAAGGGGTGTCCACTATGTCTTTAGCATCTGTATATATATGAAGCCAGTGGAACAACATACTTTATACAGGGCAAAGTACTGTGCCAGACTAATTTATTTATAAAATCGCTGAAGCTGGACAAGAAACAGTCTCAAATTCCATAACAAAAAAGGTGTTTACAGGGGTAGAATGACATGAGAAGACTGATCAAAATATACAGTAATTAAAGCAGATGAGGCAGGTTTGATGCAGGGTTGCTGTTGAAATCAGGTCTTGCAGTCACTGAGAAGGACTAATATTAGTGGTTTTTAGCCTTGCCAAAAGTGAACTCTCAGCAGAGTGCTCCCCTGGAATTAATGAGAAGTTGTTGGCTATGAGAGGGAGAAAAGGGACCAAGTGACTACACTTTAAAAGCAAATAGGAAGAGGAAGACGAAAGGAAAAATCTAACAGACTTAAACACCTTTTGAGGTTTTTTTCTCCTTCTGTAACACATAGATATGCAATTGTACATAGACTTCGTGGTTCAGATGGTTGGGTTTTTTTCTTAACATTTCAATAAGAATTAGTGCAGAGTTTGGAACTTCCTGTTTGTAGATCAGCTTTTTTCCTGGGCTATATAGTTGGCTATATGCTGCCCTCATCCTAACTCACTCTCCCTGTATCCTAGGATTGCCAAAATCAAGCCATTTATCTTCCTGACAACTGACATATAGCATCTGTCCTGCCATGGAACCTGTATAAGATGACACTGCCAATGCATATGCAGTACTAGACCTTGTGGGGTGGGCTGCTCTCCCTCTAGAGAAACAAAAAAGCTCCAAACTTGTTAGATGAAACCACAGGTAAGGTGCAACTGACTTCACTCTGGATCTCAGGTTAAGTGATGTGCTAAGTGCTTCCCTTAATTCAAGCCAATACCTGCAGGGTATGGGCAGGCAAGAAATCTATAGCTTGGTAAGCAAAACTTGGTAGCTAAGAGCAAGCACTAAAAGCAGGAAAACATTTGTAATGATGCTAACAATTATATTTAAAAATGATTGTTTTCTCAATGGTAGTAAAAACAGATGTTGTTACAGCAAGATCAGGTTTTGTTCAGCCCTCTTTATGGCTTTAGCTATAGTAAGTTAACAGGTTACTGTCCTACGGCCATTGTGGTTCCTGGTTAATTGCCATGAAGATCCTTCTCTCTGGTCAACTGGCGTAACTGCTCATTAATTCAATGTGGTTAAAATCAGCCAGGTTAGGAAAAAGGTGTTTAACCCAGGCAAATAATTTTGTTTGAAATGGTTTAGGAAACAATTTCATGAGCCATTATCTCAGAAGACCTGAGAAAGCATACCTGTGAGGGCAGGTATGAGTTGGTGACAAAACAGCTGGGGTGACCTAAAAGTGGCAACCCGTGAACAGGACATCACAGCAAAGCTGTAGTGGGGTAAAATCCCCAAGGTGCTTTATGGAAATCAAAACTCAGTGATAGTAGGGAAGCTTTCTGAAGTGTGAGATGCTATAACCCCTTTAAAATTCAGAATCAAATCAGTTGTATCCCTGAGCAATATTGGTTTACCAAGTGGAGTGTGTCTTCCTTTGGGATTTCTTCTCCAATTTAGGCTTCAATTGGTGTAATCTCAGAAGAAAAGCCTTGCTTCCCCTTATAAACTGTTCTCACCAGATGTCTTGTAAATCTTTCCCTTTATTCCTTTGAAATGACTGGGCTTTGACCTTAGCTTTCTTAATGTTATTTAGCCCACATGGAATATCTATAAAAATAGGAGCTGCAAACTCTATTAAGAAAAGCACATATGACCTCTGCTTGTAATAACAGAATGCAATTAATGTCAGGCTCATTTTGATGATAAATTTTGGGGGGTAACAAATGGATTTTGCTTTTTCAGACAAACCAGTATGAAGGGAAAAGGAAAACTGAGCTTTAAGCTGCTTATTAAAATGCTATAAGATCTCTTCTTGCCCACCCCTGACCTGAAAAGTAATCAATACAATTGCAGTTTTTACCCAATTTGCACATTCTAAACAAACCCTAACAAACAAACAAAAAGGCCTTCTGTAGGCAAATTAAACACAGAGATATAACTGAGAATAGGGATGATTTTGTGTTACAAATTAGGGAAAAGTTCTGCTTATGAAGCCTCTTAGGAATTGTAGAGCAGATGTTGCAGCAATTCCAGTAAGACATGATGAAGATCCTGTTGTTTCAGAGCTCTTCACCGGCACATAGAAAACTACAGCTACTTCATCAGCGGTTTTACCACTTGCATGTGTACGTAGCACCTCACTCTGCTCATTTGCACCCACTCTCTGGTGTTTAGATATAATGGCTTCTCCCCTGTGTTTATTCACAAAGGTGCCAGCAGCCACCAAATCAGAAAGCCTTGCTCTTCAGTTCAAGCTGTAAGTGCCTATATGTTCAGGAATGAAGAGCTCTCTTTCAGTTCAAGGTAGCTGAGTTGTGTTATTTGTTGATAAAGTGTTTCAGAGAATCAAGGTGACCTAACAGAAGTTAAAATGCAAGGAGCAAGTTTGACAAGGAGCAGGTGGAAAGAGCCCAAGGGAAGATCAAGTGCAAGGGCTGCAATTGTAAGAGTATACAATTGCCCAGGATAACTCTGACTGCATTTAAATGCCTTTCATTCAACTGTTCCCTTCTGTCTCATGCTTCAAGTCTGTGTAGGAAAGCTTTACTTATGCAGTTTGATTACTTCAAGTCACTTAAGATCGGAGAGCAGTTTTGGGGGGACTTCTTGTCTAAGAGTCAAATATGAATAATTCTCTGCTCTACTAAATTGTTGCCTCTTCCTAATCCTATCTCAAGACTGGCGGACTGCAGGTAATAGCTCACTGGTGTAAGATAACAGAGCTTCTTGCAAGGGTTATGTGTCTTCTCATTCAAGGGGTAACTGCTACAGGCATGCATTTGGAGCAGATGGTTGGCTGGAACAGAGAAATGTTCAGTGACTTTGTAATGGGCAAACAACTGAGATGGCTATACTACTAATTTCCTTATTTGCTTAGGGCAGCAAATCTCTAGAACCAGCTAACCTGCAAGAGATATGGTTAAAAAGTGAGGTGGGTGTCTAGATTCTGTGTGGTTTTCAGCATAGCAACTGAGCTTGAAAAACTTAGTTTTGAATTTCTGGTAAAATGAAGAGGGAACCATAATGAGAAAGGCAGACTACTTGTGTGTAGGCTGTGCAAATGGAGTAATTTATCTTTTTGAGGAGAAAATAAAGGTGCTGCACTAGTCTGCAGCTGTGTAAATTACTGTTAAGTGATGCGTATGTTGGAGACAACATAGGGGGCTGTGGAGAACTGCCATAGTTGTCATGGAGTTCTTTTGTTAGTTTGGCAGTACACTTCTCTTGCGGACAAGGAGGAATCCCTGAACATAGTTTCTATACCCAGGAATTTCTCTGGAGACAAGAATTTGGTCTGCAACACTGCTTAACCAGGAGCTGGCATCAAAAGCTGTGTGATGATACAGCCCAAAGTCAGCGTTTCTTGTCAGAGCACTAATGAACTGAATACTGTGAGAAGGTATATCGGGGTTGAGTGGCAAAGTTTTGGTAGTGTGGAGCTACAGTTGTGGCTTCTGTGAGAAGCTGCTAGAAGCTTCCCCCATGTCTGACAGAGCCAATGCCAACTGGCTCCAAGGTAGACCTGCTACTGGCCAAAGCTGAGCACATCAGTGACAGTGGTGTGCCTCCGGGGTAACACACTGAAGAAGGGGGAAAAGTAACTTTGCAGGAGCAACTGCAGCCCAAGAGAGGAGTGAGAATATGTGCAAAACAGCCCTGCAGATGCAAAGGTCAGCAAAGAAAGAGGGAGGAGGTGCTCCATGTGCCAGAGCAGAGATTGCCCTGCAGTCCATTGGGAAGACCATGGAAAGGTAGGCTATTTGCAACCCATGGAATTTAACAGCTCCTGGTAGGATCCGTGGGCCCCTGGAGGAAGAAGCTCTCATCAGAGCAGGTTTTCTGGCAGGACCTGTGACCCCATGAGGACCCACACTGGAGTGGTCTGTTCCTGACCATGGATGGGACGTGTGGAAGGGTCCCCATGGTGGAGCAGTTCATGAAGAAATGCAGCTTGTGGGAAGGACTCACACTGGAGCAGTTTGTGGAGAACTGGCTCCCATGTTGGAGTAGGGGAAGAGTATGTGAGGAATCTTCCTCCTGAGGAGGAAGGGGTGGCAGAAACAACATGTGATGAGCTGACTGTAACCCCTATTCTCGGTCCCCCTGCACAGCTGGGGGTGAGGAGGTAGAGAATTTGTGAGTAAAGTGAAGCCTGGAAAGGAAGGAGGTGTGGGAAGAAGGTGTCTTTAAGATTTTATTTTGTTTCTAATTATCCTACTCTGATTTGATTAATATGAAATTAATTTCCCCAAGCCTATTCTGTTTTGCCTGTGGTGGCAATTAGTGAGTGATCTCTCCCTCTGCCAGCCCATGAGCGTTTCATTATACTTTCTCTCCCCTGTTCAGCTGAGGATGGAAGTGATAGAGTGGCTTCAGTGGGCAGCAGATGCCCAGCCAGTGTCAAGCCACCACAGAACATGACATATTTTTTCCCATGTTCCTCTCCTTGTAAAAGTCTGATAGAGCAATGTAGTGGATATGCTGGATAGACGAGCCATTTCCTCTGAGAGGCAGACTACTGTTGAGCATATTTTTGCGCTTATGCCAATCTCACTAAAAAAAGGAAGCTCCTTCACCCCCCCTTTTTTTTTTTTTCCCTTGGAAGTCATTTCCAGTACTGTAATGAAGTTCAAAATCACAGGGGTAGAAAAAGCAGAGAAATACCAATAAATGTTTAAAAATTAAACTAAAATATGGGAAGATATCAAGGAAAGGAAGACTTTTCTATGTGATGAATTTGAAGGCACGACTATATGTTTTGGAGCATGGAACTTAATTGTATTTTAGGTCACTGCTGCCACCAAGAGGAATAGTTTCCTCTAATTCTTCAAGGGGTCTCAAAGAAACTTGCACTTACCTTCAATTGCCTTGCTAGTTCATGGAATGGCAACAGGTTGGGCTTTTTTGTTATCCAAATAAATAATAATAATAACAATAATAATTAAAGCTGTGACATGCTTCACAGTTGTTGGTTTAAGGCAACGTAATTGATGCTTAATGTGACTTTTGTCTAAAAGAGTCTAAATAGCAGCACAGTGCAAAGTAGGTTGGGGAAAATATTTCATCTGTATGACAGAACTTGGGGCAAAAGGAAATAATGTGGTTCATCAGTAATGACACATGAGCTTAAGGAGAAGCAGCAGCAATTTATTTACTTTAACACAAGGAACTTGCAAATGCAAAATAATGTACTTTGGGTTAAGATAGTTGTTTCAATTTTTTGTAGGTTTTCAGTTGCTTCTCTTTGACTTGTTACTGTAGATGACTCTTATCCTTTGCATCCTCTTGCTTTGCAAAGAGTCCTGTGTCAAAGAGGGCTCTGCCTGTTTTATCTGGTCAGCAGCTGTAAAAATCTTCCTTGCAAAGCTGAGGCTGCTAAATGAAGGTGCATAGTAAACAAGGGCAGCATCCACACAAAGATGTACAGTGTGAGACTTAAGAAAAATGATTTGTTTATCCTTAAGACAGCTTGGATGGTTATCTGACTGATCATGAATCTAAGAGGGTTCCTTCAGTAGACAGTGACACTCCTACTGTCTCACACAGCCTATGCCACTATGTGCCTGGAAAGGTGATTCACAGACTTGTGGATCAAGGAGAAGTATCATCAATGCCATCAATATACTGTAGCTGGCAGCATTGAAATTGAATTTCTGTTTTCATAAAACACATTTCAGCTGGCAACCGGACAATGTTGTTTCCTTTCTGTGAGAGCAGTCAGCAACAATGTCTGAATATGCATTTCCAAGCAGGAGCTTCTTGGTAACAATTTTGGAAAAAGCTAATATTTTCTCTTGACTGTGAAATTGAATGTGCCAGTAATATTGAGGCGTTCAGTCATCTGAAACAGTCGTTTGTCAGCCTGCTCACAAGGGTGTGTTACCTGAGTACTTCTTTTCTGAGGAGCCTTGGCTTCATGAGGCTATGAAATAACAGTGAGTTTCAAGTTCTGGGGTTTTGTGTGGCTTCTCTTCCCCCCCCTCTCCCCCATTAGACCTCCTTTCTGGTGCTCCCTAATGTCAGTTGCTTGACAAATGGTAGTCACCACATGTGCCACTGCACCTTATTCAAGTATATTATTGCAATGTATTTGTGAGCGCTAATGGAACAGTTGTGTTATCGCATCAAGGGCTGCCTTCACTGAAGGCTGGAAGATGTACGCTGGGCACTGGTTGCTTACAACAAAAGCATAGAGAATGTCTTTAATTTCCTCAGCTGATAAAATTGTAGTGCGCTGCTTTGAAAGTGTTGGCTCCCAACATCTTCTGCCTGCAAGGCCCTTTCTTCCCTTATGCGCTTAAAAAAATATTGTTGTTGAAGAAAGATGCCCAAGACCAAAACCCTTTCTAGTCATAGAACCCAAAATGAGTCAACTACTTCATAATACTTCAGACAATAACTGGAAAGAATTAAAATGTAATTTCACTTCTAGGTCCCTCATTCTTTATTTTGTCACTAGGGCATGGGAATAGTGGTATGTTTCTTATGTGGATGCCTGTGCATCAGGAATTAGCAACCTAATGAAGTAAAGCTATTCTTCATGGATGTATTTGGCTGTAAAATAAATTTGCTGTCCCTAAAGGTAGCTGTGATGTTTAGATTTTTTTTTTTCTTCCTTCATTGGGTGCAAAATTAAACATGGCATGAAAAGTCAAAAATACTTCATTTTAGAGATGTCAGAATGCGTTTATCTTGGAACACTCCAACATCATATAAAATTACATATGTCAATATTTTAAGAAAATGCAATACAAAATTAAAAGAATGAAATATACTCTGACAGCCAAAGTCAAATGACAGCCAAAGTTAAATATTCCATTAAGTATTCCATCATCAAAACCAATATTCCAAAAGGTTGTGGTGTTGACAAAATTGTATTTGCTATCTGAAGAATCTTTTTTTCTCTCTAGTTGAAATCTGTTAAGTGGGCCCAATTTTGAGTTACTGAGTTTTGTGTTAAAGACTATGAATGCATTTCAGGTAAAGCACTGAAAAGCCACTAGATGATGATGATGAAGAATCTTCATCAATAGTGTATTGAATTTGATTTGAAATACTGATTTAGAAGATAATTGCTTTGTACTCAGTATCAGATTTCTTAAATATTCTCAGGGTCATGCTGTATTTTTCTTTAGGACAGATAAATATCTTCCTCTTCAGGCTGCAATTAATGAGAATAGAATTGTTTCACATTTCACAGATTTGTTTAGGCAGTGTTCAAACCATGGCAGTGGAAGAAGCAGAGGTTCCCCTGCTGGAAAGACAAGAAACAAGTTGCAGAATGTACAAGTCTGACACATAGGCCTGAGGTCAGCCAGCTAGTGTCTTCAGGCAAGCTTGTTTGTGTGTTGAAGTCTTCTTTGTACTTTGTTCCCTGTATACAAGTACAAGGGCTTCTCTATGTTCCTATTACTGTACAAAAGGCTGTACTAGTGGGAACCTAAGATTCTTTTGCTCTTGATTAAAATCCATAACGTGTCAATATCTTTTTTTCAGTGAATTAACTGAGTAACTTTATTTTCAGAAGCTTCAAAGTTCAAACCCCTTTGCAAACTATAAGTGGACAAGAATTTTAATAAAGGACAGTTACTGATGCGAATCAATGCAACTGTGAGGTTTCCGTTGTTAATAGTTTTTCTGGCTCCAACAATTACTATTGCAGTTTGCTTCCATTTATTTGAGAGTGTGTTCTGTTTTACTCAGCTCAGAAACAATCAGTTGAATGATAACAAGAACTCAGAAAACCAAATGTGCAAAACAGATGAGGAATCTTTTGCACTGCTTATTCCCCAATCCTCACTTTTTTCATGTTTCAGAAATTCTTGCCAATTTTTAAGGGTCCCAGGAGAGTAACGTTAATGTTTAAAACTCCAAGCACATGTAAAAGGTGTGTGAGCAGGAAGGTAATATCAAAATAATACCAGATTCTGCTAGTGGTTTATCAAAATATTTTCTGATGAACAGAATTACTTAGGAATTTGGCACCTTGGATAACATCCCTTCTTAGTCATGTGAAAAAAATCTTGCCTCCTTTGTCATGGTTTAGTTACCTTTCACGAAAGTTGTCAAATCAAAGTGACTTTTCCATCTAGCCTGGATTGTGAGCTCCTGAGTTTCCCAGTATTACTGTGTGTCATGTTTGGAGTCCTATCTAGGTCATTGTTTGCTTAAGGGGTAACATTTTGAAGTCAGTAAAGGGGACTTGCACATCCAACATCCAATTTCCTCTTATACTTTGGAAGCCCTCTGCCGATGTTCATTGAAATTTCCTTTGTTTTCTCTGCTCATTCCCTTCCCTATAACATTGTGTGTTTCTTCCTGAAGTCTTTACTTGGGCCCATTTTCCAGTGAAGTCAAATAAACCTTTCAGTAGGTGACTATTTGGTTCGCTGTGTGAGGGATTTTTTTAATACCTATTTCAAAAATAATGCTAGTGACACTTACCAGAACTTTTTGCTTGCCTACATGTGAGCTGATGGATGTTATTCTAGATCATAGAAACCGCTGTCAGTGTTCCAGTCATCATAGTGTAGTTGATCATTTTGATACTTCTCAGTTCACTGGATAGTGTAAGGCATCCTTCTTTCAACTGGTTTTTGGCTGGTTTGGTTGGAACTCCCAATGACGACATGGCATTTAACCAAAAGTAATGTTTTTTCTGGGCCTCAGTTCTGAATCATATCCCTTTACCTGACTGGTCTCATTAGAATCTTCCAATGCAAACAGTAAATTTGGGTTTCATTCAAATAGTAATGTCCTGAAGTTGAATTTATTATAGGACCAGCATTCTGTACAAAGTCAACCCCAAGAATAAAAATATTTATGTTTGGCAAGACTACCTAAGTTTGTTTGCATTACCTTATCCTGTAGCGTTAGGTCAGTCACCATCTATTTTACAGCTTTGCACCAGCATGCATTGTTTAATGAAAGAAAAACATCAGCCTTACAGGAACACTGAGCAATATTGGCTTCTTGCCTTAATAAAATGAATGATGACCCGTTATTAATGAGCATCTTACTAAACTGTCTACTGTAATGACACACAACCGTCTGCACATCTTAAATACTGCCTTGGATGCTTTTGTAGGACCTACATTAGTGTCTGTGAAAGAACCACTATTATTTTTTAAATTCTGTATCAGCCTCTGTTGTAGTGAAATTCACAGCCTCGTTTGCTGGATAATTAGTCTGCTGAATCTGTGCTTAGTATTTGATGTATTTTGTTTCAAAATATTTTGGATGAGAACAGTGATGTTTAGCTGCTGAGAAATATTTACACACATAAACTAGAGGGCCACCTTTAACTGTCTTTTTAAGAGTTTGTTATTGACATTTCTAACTGTATCTCAGATGCTGTGTCATTCACATTGGCACAAATTATACTCTATGCTTCATTGCTCAACTGTTCGTGTTCATAACATGCGAGTAAAGACCCAGTTGACTGAAGGTCTTTCTTACATTTGAAAGTATTTCATTCTCTTATCAAGATTAGTTGTAATATCACGCTACTGAGTAGCTAGAAGATGGATCTAATTGGACAGAGTTATGAGATAAGGCCCTCTGTCTCTTCCTATAAATAAATTGCTATACTGAGGAAGATTATAAAGTCAGAGGGCTAGCAGGAAAGTCTGAAGTAACTTTTGATTCATGAAAATTATTTCTCACTACTGATAAAAGTCAGGTTATATAAGCTATGTACTTTCATACTAGTTTTCCATGTTCTCATCTTTCTGTTCTCATTTATCATATTGACAGGAGTAATGAGCTATTTTTTTGAGATGTCAAACCTGTATAGCTAAATAAGTTAAAAAAAAAAAAGAAATAAAAAAATTGAACAAATAGTGTTGTCTCTGACGCTACTACTTCATCCTTTAAGATCTTACCTCTACAGGAACCCAGGGAAGCCTACATATTTAAGATACTGTAGAAACGTGTCAAACTAAGCAATTCGTTCTAGGTTTTTTCCTGCACAGTGACGCTCATCTTCTGATTGATAACTCTTTATCATCTAACACAAGTCAAGTTCATAACCTACTGCCCTCAACAGCGTCATCATTGGATGACCTCTTAGTTAGGATTAAGGGGGATTTCTCCCATTCCTTCCCTCCCTCACCCACCAATTTCCTGGGAGAAGTTCTCTGTATGTTATAAACTGTGCTGCTCAAGAATGTTCATGTACCTCAGAAATAAATGAAGGTAAGCACAGAAAAATCGCTCTGTCTGGTGACATGTAAGAGTATACAGTTTGTTACCAGCAAAAAAATCTCTTCCTCTCTGCTTCCTCATCTGAAAACTCACTAAAACATTATTCTCTGCTTAATTTCAGTCATCAAAATATACTAAAGCCCACTTTGGAAAGTTATCCTGGTTTTCTACTCCAAGTGGCAAGTGAAGCAATTGTTTCTCAGTGACATACATTGAAGTACTTCGGAAAACTGGCTAATGGGGTAGAGGAGAAGTGGTAGCTAGACTGGGTTCTTCATTTGCCTTTGTTGAATAGCTTAACATGTTGCTGTTGTAGATTTTTCTCACCTGTGTCGACCCAGAGGGAACAATGAGAATGTAGTGGAGTTTTACTGGAGAGTCCTGGCTTGCTCTGTGGGACCTTCATTGATGAGGTGGGGGTGGCGGGGAGGAAAGTGCGAACTCAGCTTGGGGTGAGTTTTTGGAGCTGATGGCTGGGAGAAAAAATATTTTTTGTGTCTTTGTAAATTTGTTACATTTGATCTAAAGTTATGGAAAGATAAGAAATGCGGAACCTCACAGTGGCTTTTTTACAGTAACTTTGCAGAGCAGACAGACATGGCAAATCATTAAAGGAAGCCATGTTGCTCATATCCTGTATAGAGCTTTAAAAATATGCCATGGTTACTAAGGACTGCTCCATGGTTTCCTGAAGATAAATATTTTTCTGTTCATGTAGATTTATGCCTGAACAGCCAATATACTGAAAGGTGGATTCTAATCTAAGCTTCACTACTGCAAATCCAGAGTAACTCTGGGGTCGCCGGATTTCTGTTTCTGTCCACAAGATGTCTATTATGTCTGTAGCTGACTTTTAAATTATATGTTTATGTTGTCACAGCTCTTTTGAAGAATTTAATGGCTACTTTCTCTCACAGTCTTTATTCTCAGGTATTAAATTGATTAGGAAAATTTTAACTTGCAGTCTTAATTTGTCTGACAGTTGTTGTTTAATTTCTTTCTCTGACTTCTCATCACGTAAGAGTGGGATTTTGGGTGAGGCGGGGACTTAGTTATATTGTTTTGTTTTGTTTTTTTCTTAAAGAAACATGCAGTTTCTTTAAGTAAACATGCTTGCAGTTACTATTCCCTGGTCTTGTGTGATTACTCTCATTTGTGTAAGTGACCCATCTGGGTCACTTAATAAAGAAAATATTTTTTAAAATCACAATAATTCTGTCATATTTACTGAGCTACTCTATTTTCCCTTTCTATTTCTCCCTCCACTCCTGTCACTTAGAATGCCCCTCCTATGTGCGTATGTTTCATGGTTTATCTTCTTGCTGACATCTTGTGCTGAACTCTTATTAAACATGGGGTTTTTTTGACTCTCCAAGTAGGATGTATCTTACTTTGTGCTGTTGTCATCTTTATCTGTAATCTTTAAGAAAAGCTAGTTTGGGAGATTTAGTGGAATTCATATGTTTCCCTACATACTTCATGGTTGTCTATATTAGATCTGTAATGCATTTCACTATTTCTCATGCTAAAATGTGTGAAGCTGACATACTTCTATCAGCCATTTTCCTTTTACAGGTCTTTGTTTCTTTAGATAGAGTAAAATGCGTGGAAAGCTGGGCAAATGGAAAAGTAAGAAATATTAGTTGTTCTGCCCATGAAATTTATATCCTTTTCATAAACAAGACTCATAATCAAATTTGGTTCTGATTTTGGAAGTAAGACCCTTCTTTAAATCTCTGATGACACAGCATCACATTCTGGAGGAATTTTGCTTTTGGAATAGACAGACGAGAGTGGCTGTTTTTATTGGTAGCTATATTTATATAATATTTATCTACAGCAGTTCAACTTCATTTTTTTAATAGTTACCCCCCCCACCCCCCCCCCCCCCAAAAAAAACCCAAACCAACAACACCCAAGTAACTAAAAACTACTATAAAACAAAGCAGAAACCAAATGTTTTTCCTCAACTCACAGTTGCTACAGAGCAAGATGTGGTACGTTTTTGAAGCAGGTCTGCTACATGCTTCTCTAGCTGACCTGAGTAATCTGTCTTTAGAGTCCGTATCAGCATGCTGTGAGTCCTGTCATAGCGGATTAAGGAAAAACCCTTCTAGGAGGGATTACATGCATTCCTGAGCCACTGCATGGTGGAGTTAATTAGCGACTGGGGGGAGGAAGGTGGGAATGAGACAAAGACTGTATTAGCCATCTAATTTGGAAGAAAACTGTTGTATCAAATCATTATTATTGTGATCATTGCACCCTTGATGAACCTTCAGTAAGAACCGAGTATTCATCTGACTGCATAAATTAAAGAAGAAAAAAAATCATATGAGGTCATCTAATCTGTCCCCTGGGGCCAGACCCCTGCAGCACAGTTTCTAATGCTTGTCCAATCTATTTCTAAACACCTCACATCATGAGGCTTGCTTCTCTGTGGGTAGCTAGCAGGGGAATAATGTAGGAGTGACGAGGCAAAAATAAAAAGGTGCTGTAGTATTCTTGTAACAGTGGCTGCTAGTGTGTGTGAGCGAGCTTGTCTTGTATAAACCCAAACAGACTGAGAAAAGTGCTGTGTATCCAGCTATGGCATGGAGCCTTCTCTGAGCCCAACATCCTTGTTGCTGTGTGAGTTACCAAGAGCTGCACCTACCACAGCCTTCCAGCAGCTAGTCAGTTCTCACTCTGGAAGCTTCCCCTTGTTGCTTGTACTATATGGTCTCTGCTAATTTCATCTTATTACTCCTTGTTATGCTACCTTTTACTGAACTAAATAATTTTTCTGCCTTCCCGATGCTTATGTCCATCAGATATTTGTAGACCCTACCCATGTTCACCTCTTCCTCTGCTTTAATCTTTACTGAACAAAGTTGTTATACATATTGGAGTCTTCTTACCATTCTTTATAAATCAGTCCCCCTAGTCTGTTAATTTCTGTAGCTCATACCTGATTTCTCTCTAATTTATCAGTATTGTTCCATTAATGATGCACTTTTACACTAACATAGCCGTGCAGGTGAGTTGTAGTTACATCAGAGGCATAACAAATTATCTTAGTGGTTACCATCACCCAAAATAGTGAAAACTAATGGCTATCTTGATTTGAATCCATCTCACTGCATTTGTCGTTTATAATGCAGATTGTTGCCATTTCCTTATTGTTTATTTGCAACTCAAACATATTTATTTTATTTATCATAGAATGGTTTGGGTTGGAAGGGAGTTTAAAGATCATTTTAGTTCCATTCTATTTAGTCTCTGCCATGGGCAGGGGTGCCTTCTACTAGACTAGGTTGCTCACTTCTGGATCAGAAATGCAAAAAGAGTTATTGAGTGGAAAAGCATACACTTTGTGAGCTCTATGGGTACTTAAAGAACTTCTACAATGAATTACATAAGAAATTTTCTTTGGCCGTTTCTGCCAGTAGATTTCAATGGTATAAATATGGGCAATTAATAAATGCAAAATCTAGGAGTAAACTGAATCCCAGTGTGAATATCTGGAGTAATTATATACATGTAGTCAAAGCGTTTTCCCTCTTTTATTTAAATATGAATATGACTCATGTTGGTCTTGGAATGGCAGGCATCAATAGACGGCAAGCTGCTTCACACATACAGAAAAGTAAAACAATGTCTTCCTTCTCAGGATGAGTTGAAGTGCAGGTATGAGAAGTGACTTTCCCAGAGCCAAGGCTGAAATGTGAGGCTAAACTGAGAATTGAACCCAGTTCCCTTAATTTTCCAAGGTGTTATATCAAAGCATATTGTCTTGGTTGGCAGTTTGTTATTAATGAGGAAGTGGCAGGCTTTAAAGAGGTTTGAAGTTCTCAAAGCATTGAAAAAGTGATTTTGTCTTAGTACAAATAAAATCTTGTTCTTGCTTCATTACTTCTAAAGGCCAAATATTCTGTTAGCTTCTTGAAACATACAGATAAATTTTGCATGTGTAAAAGTGTTTTCACGGCTATAATTTTAGCTGTTAATTTTATTATTAGAGTTAAGACAATCTTAACATTCCTGCTTACTTGACAAAGCAGTCTGAGAAAATTGAGAAACACTGCCTTCATCCTTTCTACTTCTTTCTATTCTACATAATTTAAATTAATTCTTTGAAAGCTATATTGCCTTTGTTGTGGTTGAAGTGTTGAGTCCCTATGCTATGTCATGTGAAATAAATGAGATTTTTTCCTCAGTTCTAGTAGATAAAGCATCAAGGTAATGCTTCACAGAAATGGTGGGCTGTTGGTCCAAGGCTGCTGAGTCCTTTCCTTACTACTGGAGCTGAGAGAGAGGCTATGAAATGCTCAAGGGATTTAGTTGTTGTTGTTGTTAGATACAGCATAAATGGGTAAATAATGAAGCATGCAGGGGACTTGTTCAGTTTCTAGGCATAAAATTTTAACCTAAAGCATTTGTACCAATTCATACTTTTGCAAGTGCTTCCAGCCAAACCACAGACATGCCTATGCAGAAGGTAGCTAGCACCCAGGGCTTTTGTTCTGCCCATGTGACTAGCAGTTCTTTGCATTTGGGAATGTTTTAACACTGGGAGTTCTGGGCTTACAGTGATACTGCAGACATTGGTGTAATTCTCAGCAGCTTTCTGCAGGGTGCTGCACATGGAGAGAATGTGGAGAATGGCAGCCAAGGCGTCTTGAGAATCTTTAGGAGTCTGAGCGAAGATTTAGTGGTAGCCTAGAAAAGGCTCAAAGGACAACAGATTAGTCACAAGCTTTCTATTAAATCATCAAGTCTTCTGGCTCATGCAACTAAATCTTTTCTCATAAATGATGTACTCCATCTCTTGACACCACAAACCAGTCAGAGCAAGGTCCCATGCTGCACTTTTGGCTTCCTTTTCCTGTGCCATCTGTTATTTTGGTGTGTTGTTGAAAGGTTGGTGTTGCTATTGCACATGTGAGAGTAAAACAGATAGACAGGGCATGCTGTGTCAATACAAGATGCCAAAACACGGGCTGCATTTTGAATCAATTTTCATCAGGTTAAAGCTATTATTTTTTACAAGGTTTTTGGATTTGAGCAGACCATCAAAATGACACCTTGCTGGGTGTAGCTGGCCTCAGAGTTATTCAGGTACTGGAACACTCTCCCCTTTTACTGTTTTCCCTTCTATTCTCTGTTCAATACTGCATTTATCATTGGGCTGAGCTTGCCTGCCTCATGTTCTCATTTAGCATCTTTAGCTGGTTACTTCTTGCTCTACCTCTTGTCCTGCTTTGATAGTTTGTTTAATTTCCCTCTCTAGTAATGAGATTTTTTAGGTTCCTGAGTTCTGCAGGTTGAGGTTGAATGCCCAGAACATCAGCACTTTGGGAGATCCAGGCTTATATAGTGTATCCATATGTAGTGTGTAGAGTTTGCCTTTGTGCATAATTCATGTGAGCTGGGTTTGTGTTCAGTAGTTTTTCTTTTTGTCACTGTATTCTCCTATTCCAGCAGGTCTGAATTCTAGGGGTTTTGTTATTTATTTAGTGACTTCTGGCCTGCTTAGTTTGTGTTTTCATCCATTCTTAATTCTTCTGTTTGCCTACTGAAAGAATTAATGATGGCACATCAAATGAGTAAGTGAGATTATGTATATTAAAAGCCCACACATTTTCATTACTATTATATAAAAATCAGTACTTATGTAGGAGGCATTATATCGAGGTAGGCATATAGTGAGAATGGGCTGCTTTTTTGATGCAGCAGAATACCTGTATAGAATATGCAATGCAATTTCCAGATACCTGACTGTCTGGGGAATGCAGGATTTGAATGCAGGACTAGAAACTAGTATATGTTTCATACTCTAAAGGATGCTAAGGAAAGATAATTTATTGCCTGTTTGTGCTCCTGTGAGACTATTGGAGCAAATGATTGATTTATTAAATGAGTAATTTTTTGAGAAGAAGCTTTTTCTTGGCAATAGACATTTCTTTTCCCTGTTACCCCTCCCCACCACCCAACATATGCATATTAATGTTCACCTTGCAATCATGGTTGGGCTGTGCATTGGATATTGTAGTGCAAATAGTCATCCTTATGATACATACATACTGAGAATTATTCATGGAAATACAAAATACTACAGGTTGGAAAGGTTCTCCCTGCTCAAACCATTGTCAGCAGGAGCAGGTTGCTCAGGCTCATGTCCAATCAGTAACTCCTTTGAGTAACTCCAAGGATGAAGAGTTCATAACTTCTATTACACAGCCTTTTCCACTATTTGATCACCCTTACAGTAAAAAAGGGGTTTTGATGACTTAATGGAATATACTTTATGTCAATTTGTGCCTGCCACCTCTTGTCCCTTCACTGAATACTGTAAAGTTTGTCTCTGTCATCCTTACTCACACTATCAGGTATTTACATACATGGATAAGACCCCCCTGAGCCTCTTCTCTAGGCAGAACGCTCTCAGCTCTCTGTTTTCCCTTGTATGAAAAGGTCTTCCAGTCCTGTAATCATCTTTTTGGCTTTTTGCTTCCTACTGGGGAGCTCAACGCTAGGCACAGGACACCAGATGTGCCTTGCCAGTGTTGAGTATAGGAGAATAGTCATCTCCCTTAAGCTACTGGTAGTTCTCCTTCTCATGCAGCCCAGGGTGCTGCTGGCCTTTTTTTCAGCAAGGACACATTGCCGGCTCATGGTAAATTTGTTGTCTGACAAGTAGACAACTTAGGGCTCCATTTTTGTAAAGCTGCTTTCCAGCCAATCAATCCCTAGACTATCATGGTACATGGGATTATTCCTTTCCAGGTGCAGGATCTTCCATTTCCCATTGTTGAATTTAGTGCAGTTTTCATTGACCATTTTTTTTTCTAGCTTGTCAAGATCCCCCTGAATGGCAGCATGATGATCTCATGTCAACCATTCCTGGTAGTTTATCATCTGCAAACTTGTTGAGGGCGCACTTTCCTGTCTTCTAGGTCACTAATGAAGATGTTACACGGTATCAATGCCAGTATCGACCTCTGGGATTACACTATCAGTGACTGGCATCCAGCTGGACTTCAGGCATGGATCACAACCCTTTGAACCTGGCAGCTCAGCCAGATTTCAATCTACCTCACTGTCAATGTATCTACCCACTCTTCAGTTTATCTATGAGCATGTTATGGCACATGCTATTAGAAGCCTCATGAAAGTCAACAAAATCTGCATCCACTGAGCTAATCATTTTCTTGAAGAAGGCTTCTAGGTTGTTTAAGCATTATTTCAATACCTTATTGTCTCGTAATAGTATCCTATTATTGATATCTTACTCTGATATCCTATTGTGAACATTTGCATCATTTTGAAAACTACTATAAAAAAAATCTCAATAACACAGAAATACGTCTTCTAACTGGAAGACCGTCTACACTTCCTAACTTATAGGTTTTTCTTCTAATGTCACAGATGTCTCAGGTTATCTTATATATATAAACATAGTAAGTACTATGGTTATAGCAAGGTTTAAACATTTAGTGTTTTCTTTCTCAGCTGAACAGAATCCAAGATAACTGCAAAGTATTATTTTCTCCCCTTTCAGCAGTTTTCAGGATGTGTTTTTTCCCTTTAAAATATAAGAACTGCAAGAAAGTATGGCATATGTTTAATATTCCTTGTGAGTTGTAGATATTGGCTGTCTGTCTCATTATTGCTATTCAAAGCTGCATGGTTAACTTCCCCATAAGTCACAATGAATATTTACCATGGAATGTGTCATTGTCCTAAATGAATTTAAGACTTCTGTCCCTTGCCAGGAGGACATGTTTCAAGAAACATCTGTTTATCCTCAGAGTTTGGACAGCAGAAAAAAGAGCCAAGGAAACCATTCTACAGTTTCCTGAGGATGCTGTACATAAGCTAGATGTTTTTTAAAACCTTTTCCCAGTTGCTATCATTGTTGGAACCTTAGTGGTAGCAGAGCTGTAAGGATACTGGCACAGCTTACAGCTGCTGTCTCTTAAGATTTATTCACTTTAGGGCTGGGTAACTTTGCTGTTTAAATGCTACTGGCCTGAGTTTTAGTGCTGCTAACATTGCTGACTCCAAATAGAGCTGCACAGATATGAAAGTGTTCAAAACTGTCAGGTTATGCTGTAGATAAAGTTATGCTGTCTCAAGCAGAGCTAGACAATTATACAAAACGTTTGGTGATGATTTTGTGGTGGTTTTTTTTGGTTTGGTTTTATTTTTTTAAAATTTTTAAAGAGATCAATATCTGTTGTGTTCAGGTCACTTCAACTGTGCATGCTTTGTTTTTATTGAAACAACAGTAGTAGTTTATTTGGAAGTATTTTAAATTTGGCAAAAAGTAGTTTCTTGGTATCACTCCAACTGCTTATGCTTCTCCAGTTATGACTGAAAAGTAAACCAAATGAGTGAGGAGATCCAGTTTGTTCTGAGTGTTCAACACCTGTGGCGGGCAACTTGCAATGACGATACTACAAATAATTTTAAGCCATCAACATTTATGAAGTAATATGCTGTTCAGTGTACTCATAAAACTTTACAAACAGGGAAGTGTTTTAATGTATTTAAGCCAGATTTTCTAGCTCTGGTTTCACCTCTTTATCTGATGAATCTGCATTTTGGATGTGAGAATGAGAGCTAATTCTCCCTGGCCTATTCAGTATGCATTGCCTCCTATGAGACAATGTAAGTGTAGTACAGTTGAGCACCACAGTGTGGTGGCTGTAGAATACCTAGGGAAATTATATCTGCCTGAATTCTCCCTGTATTTTTTTGTCCTGTGCAGTGCTTTTGTCTTCCTGTCCACGCTGTTATGGACTAACATGTTACATGGAATGGGTGCTGTGTTCAAATATTGTCATGGGTATGCTATCACTATGCATGGCATTCATAGTCAATAAACTGCATCTTGGGACAGATTCTGGTGAGAAGAATTTCATATGGAAGATTATGATCAGGGAATGTACTTATTTTGCATTGAAACTACTGAAGTATGCTTGGGTTTTAACCACTGAGGCTTTTAAATACTGTCAGTTTTTAAATTCCAACAGCTAGGACAGATCAATTCATTATGGAGATCTAGAGGGTGATTCCTGCCAAAGTTATATTGATAATAGTTGATGATCTCAGTGGAGAAAAGTTTTTACCCTCTATTGTCATTGAGTGTGGATGTGCTCATGTGTATATGTGTGAGGGATACGCTTATAGGAAAGGGTGTTAAATAAACTAAACACAGAAGGATAAGAGTTCTGCTGTCATTGTGATTTAGAAGAGAAGTCGTGCATAGAAAATGATGAATGCCTATTACAGGAAGCTTTTCATACCCTTTCCCATGCTTGGCATATGTTTCCTAAATGGAGCTACTATTTCTTTTAACCTACAAAGCCTGTCTCGAAATATTAGGTCTTGCTTATTTGCTTTCTCACTCCTTCTTCCTTTCTTTCATCTACCCCCACATGAACATATTATTTATCCTTTTGAAGGATCCATGAAAAGGATACATCCATGCCCATTTATTCTGCCTTGCAGGAAAAAGCAATGAATGCATAAAAGATGTTACTCCACATCCAGGCACTGTAAAGAATTGAAAAATGACTTTTCAAGTAGGTGCACTTGAATTTGATTGGGGGGGGGGGGGGGGGGGAGGGATGGGGTTGATTAAAAATGAAACGGATAAGCGGTGTAA